>CAJVQA010002260.1:0-22514 GCA_910591915.1 Cetraspora pellucida
AATTACCAGGATGATCCAAAACAAAGAGCCAGTGGAAGCTCTAAAACTAAATAATTTATTTTTAATGAGCTATCACTTAATCAAAATCGCTATATTAAATATTAAAGGCTTAAACAATTTAGACAAGCAGACTAAAACATTAACACTTTTAAAATCTTATAGATTATATATCATTTTTTTACAAGAAACAAATACTTTTAATGCTGCTACCCAATAATTTTTAAAAGACCAATGGCCTTTTGACTTAATCTGGACAGGTAGAACAGCAATATTAGCAGGAAACAAGACTATAAAATTTAATGACACCAAGATATTACAAGAAGACAGAATAATCTCAACATGTTTCACATTTAAGAAATTCTCCTTTTATATGATAAATGTTTATGCACTACCAAACATCCTAAACAGAATGGAATTCTTCAACAATTGGAATATAGACAAAAAAGAAAACATGATCAACATTATCACAGGAAATCTGAACACAAACTTGAACTCAGATATCAATAGAATAAGTCAGGCAACTTCTTAAAATAACCCTTCAAGGACACTACTTAATGAAATTACAAAAGAATTCATCAACTTAGCTTCATTTTCTAAATGAAACCCCTTCTACACATTCTATCAAAATACACATAACAACTAATTAATAGCCACTCAGCTAGACTACATTTTTATAGATGAAAACTACAGTCATCTCAAATTAGAAACTAAAACAAAATTTGGAAACTCTGATCACCTTCTAGTTAAATGTATACTAAGCCTAGAACAAAAACCTAGACACTTAATACTATGGAGATTCAACCCAAATTCCTTTAAAAATGATACTCTAAAAAAAAAAATTTTGGATGAAATCAAAGATGCTACTTTTGCAACAAGCTGGGACATGCATAAAATCTACATCAAATCAATCATAAAGGCTTTTAAAAACCAAAAGCCCCAGAAGACAAAATAGAAAAACTCAACAAGAAAATTAACTAATTAAAAGAAAATATAGCCAAATCTCCCAACCAAACACACCTCTTTGTCATACTAGAAAACCTTAATTTACAGGTCCAATTAGAATTAATTAAACTGGCACAAAGATGGCAACAACGATTAAAAACAAACTGAATAGAACTAGAAAAAAAATCAACTAAATACTTCTATTCACATTTTAAAAGTCGAAACTCATGTTCAGCTCTTACAAAAATACAAATTCCCTCATCCCAGGAACAATCCAACAAAAAGGAAGTACTTAATTATATCAAAGAACAATATTCTACAATATATAGTAAAGAAGAAATTGACAATGAAATAGCAAAACAAATCACCAAAGACCTTCCACAGATCTTTACACAAATGAACAAAAAACTAACAGACCCTATCTCCAAAGAAGAAATTCTAACAACTATCCAAAAACTACCAAATAACAAGTCCCCAGGACTGGATGGCCTTACATATGAATTCTATAAACTTACGGAAGAACACATTATACCTATTCTAGAACAAATCTTTAACCAAGTATTAACCTCAGGAATAATACCTTCCTTATGGTGCAAAAATCTAGTTACACTAATACCAAAGAAGTCAAAAGAACTACATAATATAAACAACTGAAGACCCATTTCACTAGTCAACTGCGATGCTAAAATTTTTATGAAAATTATCACCAACAGACTAAATATGATCTGTGAAGCAATTGTACCTCAACATCAGCAGGGCTTCATCACAAACAGATTAATTACAGACTCTGCATTGGACATTCTCACAATCTTAAGAAACCAAAAAGATGATACAAAAGAGCATTGGATGCTATTTGTAGATCAACAAAAAGCTTTCGACAGAATAAGTCATGAGTTTCTTCAACTGGTACTAGAAAATATGGGCTTCAATAAAGAATTTAAAGATCTAATAAAGAACCTATTTTCTCGACAAGAAGCCCACATCTTAGATTCAGGATATATCTCAAACTCCTTTAGAGTAGAAAGAGGGGTTAGACAAGGAGACCCACTCTTACCTCTTCTATATGTATTAGCATTTGAACCATTGCTAAACATAATAGACAAAAACATAACAGGAATCAAAGTTAACAACCAATCTTTCAAATGTGCTGCATATGCAGATGATCTAACAATAGGCATCAGCTCTCATACTGATTGGACAACAATACTAGGCTTATTCGATAATTATGAAAAAGCTTCCAATGCAAAAATCAACAAGCTCAAAACTAATTTAATGCCACTTACAAACACAGCAAGAGAAAAAACTCTTCCAGAAGAAACTCAATTTAAAAAACTAGAAAAACAAGACCACATTACAGTTTTAGGATATAGCATTACTGCTGATGGCATACCAAAAAAAGTATTATGGCAAAAAGCTATAAACAAACTCAAACTAAACCTAGAAAAGCTCGCTTATAGAAACCTATCCTTAAAAAGGAAAATTATGTTGGCAAACTCACTACTTCTCTCAAAAATCTGATATGTCACCTATCTAATGCCACTAAGCAAGAAGCAAATAGCAGAAATTAATAGGCTTATCACTCACTAGATCAAAAACAACTCCAAAATGCTTCTAAGATACTCTATCTTTCAGCAACCACATGAACAAGGAGACTTACAAGCACCAATAGTTAGCAATATGCTAGAAGCTAGACTAATCTCAGTCTGAATAAAACTAATCTCAAGTAATCTCTTGTGGGCAAAAATAAAAAGAAAAAGAATCTCTCTTATACTTGACCAAAAAAGAAATATTTCAGCTATAAAAGCACTCTCTACACAACCAATCAGGACTAAAGCATGGCCTATGGAATGGAAACCCTACCTCTTAGCATGGAAAAAAGCTAAAGGAGAGATTCTTACAGAATCCAACTGGCCCTGAAATCTCTTAGAACTAGAAATGGATAAGAAAAAAGGACCAGAAATTACAGTTAAACTTACGATAAAACTTTTAAGAAAACTTAACTTCAAGAATACAAATCTATTAGACCCTTTAGAGCAAACTCAAAGCAACAATTGGATTCTCCAAAAAGCAATACTTAACAGAAAAAAGGACATCTTCTGGTGACTCTTTCACAGAGCCCTACCACTAGGATACAGGCTTTGTCACTTTGTAGCAACAGAATCAGATGAATGCCCTTGGTGCTCAGAAAATGTACAAACTATCGAACACTTTGCAACAGAATGCAAAATTAGTAAAAAAATCTGGATAGAAGCATACAAATTTCTAAAAACAGGCCAAACTGAATCCATATCAGACTCACTAGAAAAAATATTTCTAAAAAACATTACAGAGAAAATAAAAACATATAAGACCATATTATAGCTGCATATACACACTATATATGAAATTTGATGCTATTACACTGCTTTTAAATGGAAAAATATATAATGTTCAGAATAAGCAATTATAGCTATAGCAAGAAACAGAATCTTTAAAGAGATCAGTCTACTACATGACAAAAACTTTGTTAAACCTATTTATAGAAAAATATACAAATATTTAGTTTAGTAAATCCTTTAATGTATAAATAATAATCTAGCAGCTATACTTAATAAAAAGAGCACCACACATGCCCTATGATGATATCATCTGAGACAGTTAAAAAAAAAATATATATAATATAGTTCTTATGTTCTAATGCAATTACATGCTCTTTATTTTTAAAATGCTTTACTAGGCTTTGTTTAACATCTTGTACTTGTAGCCTTTTATTTAATAATTCAATATAGAATCATATTGCATACACATGTTTATAGACATTATAATAAGAACCATTTCAGATATAATCATTACATGTACACTCTCTGGATAACATATTCACAAGATAATAATCAGCTGATATATTAATATTATCTCAGTTTACTAACTTAGTAATCATTGTATCAATTTGTTCTGTTATTTCTACTAGCATACAAATAGAAAAATGATTATATGGTGAATAAAACCTTTTATATTGTTTTTTGACAAACATATAATGTTCATATCCAATTACTGGCATAACTAGACCAAGCAAGACATAAAGATGCCCTTGGTTAATCTGATATTTTATGTCAATTGGTTTTTTTGGTAGAAGTTGCTTATGCTCTATTATACATATATTCCAATATGTTGTCAAATTTGCATTAAATAAGGTTTCACCAAGCTCATTTTGAATTAGCAAATCTCGAAAAATTTTAATACTATACAAACATTTAATAAATAAAATGACAGTTTGTGTTCTACTACATTGTGCTTCTACTGTTTTATGCATCCTCTCAGTAAGGTTATTTGTCATCATTGGTTTTGCATTGACTGGATCATGTATTTGCAGTGCCTGTCCACTATCAATAAAACACTGTCTCTATTTATCACAAATCCAGTTTATTTCTAAGTCAGATACCAAAAGATCTTTTATATTATTGTCTAGTAGCAAAGTGTAGATAAATTTTTTATATTCTTCTCCTATTATAGTAGCTTCTTTATCTGATCTACTTCAACCAACAACTTTAAAAGCCAATACTATTGGATACCATAATGGCCAGTATACTTTTCATGTTTGTAAATGTTCACTTAAAGTTGCCATAACATAAAACCAACAGAGAATAGTTCCATGAATAAGACCCTGCAATGCAAGTTTAGTGGGCTGATGTTTATTCATCATAGCTAATGGATTCCAATAAGAAACATATTCTCTCTAATATCGAAAACCTTTTCTATTCTCTAAATTAGCATATTGGTAACAATGCAGACAATTAGGGTTATTACATGAAATATTAGCTTGTACTGCTTGCACAGCTATTTATATTATAAGATGATTTTCTTTGTCACTAAGACCAAATGCTAATGGAGACACATATCCAGCTTCATCCTTAATAACTATAGAAAGTACATGTGCTTTCTCATTATTTAGATTATATTTCCGTCTATTTCAAACCAGAAAAATCCACAATCTTGGCCTTGCTGAAGCCATATATCATCACTTACTGTTAATTGGTAATAATATTTAGAGCAATTTTCAGAAATGGAAGTATCATTACACTGATAATAAATTACTTTTCCTTGCTTTTTTAATTCAGTAGTAACCAATTGATCTAAGATTGCCTATGGACTAGCATTTTCATGTAATCTGATATCATCATGTTCAACTAATCATTTTAATTGTTGCTCTGTACATAGATTTTTACTAGTTTTACACATATATCTAAGATCTGTTTTACTTGTATTATTGTATGGTGCTAATAATTTTAGTGCAATTTCTACTCCAGAACTGTAATGCACACAATGTGCTGCAATTGCATGGTCACAGGCTTGGTGACTAAGATTTACTCTTGATACTTTTGATTGAGATCTACAGTATATGTAATGATCTATGTGTATCTTCAATAAACAATTGTACTGGCAAGGACTCTTCAACATCTGAAAGCATAACCTTAGTAATAATTTTAACTGAACACTTATGTGTATCAAAATTGGTTTTCAAGTTATTTTTTAACCAAAAAATTGAACATTCTTGCTTATATTCCCTAATTCCACTACAGGCCTTTTTACAATTATTGTTGCCATCACAAAAAAGAACCTATCACCATACTGTTAGGTCTAAAGCTACATTTTGTTTAATTTTAGTTACTTGCTCATGACCTTTATTATTAAGCTCAATTATATCATCCAGTCTATTCATTGATTTATTTTGTCCTTGAACCATCTTTCAAGAAAGGTAGTTGATAGCTCCTTTAACACATTTTAGAGTAATTAGACTTGCCTTGATATTCTTATTTACATAAAGTCAACTTTGTTTCTTAAGTTTGCAGTTGGTTAAGAGTAGCAAAGAGTTGATATATGTTTCAACTGCATGTCTGAAAGGTAAATTAACACTTCTATTATCATTAACATGATACTAAAAAAGAGAACTTGATACATTCATTTGTTATTTTTAACCCTATGGTTGATTATTTTTGACTTTGTCAGTATCACTAAATAATTTTCAGGGTCACCTGATACGTATATTCTTTTGGAAGTTTTTAGCTTAGCACTTACTTGTTTCATTGTTTTTCTTTATCCACTAACTTAATTCTTCACTTAAATACAATATCTCCACTGTCAATACAAAATTAATTATACTATTTTTGTCAGACTGCTATGCCAAAATGAAAAAACAAATCTTTATTCAATCAAAATCTATTTATTTATTTTTCAAATATACTATAAATTGTAAAAATTGACTAAACAATATATCTGACTAACATATTTGTAATTACGTATGCATGATGATTTACTTAAATTAATTTAAATTATACTCTGCATCAATGATGATATAATCAAATTACCTATTGTTACTACAATCAACACAAGTGTCAATTTAAGCTTAGTAGTAAACGGGTTGAAGTACCATACAGCATGAACTAAAAGACCTCTCTACTATAATATCCCTTATAATTTTTAGAGGCCTAGAATGTATTGTACTCAAGTATTAAGATGGGTAAATTGAAAAATTACAGCACTTGGCATATAAAATAGAGATGAGCAAATTTTTTACATATTATTACATATTCATTATGTATTGTTATATAAAATTTTGGCTGCAATATGTAATAATAGAAAATTATATCATTTATTTAAATTTAACTACCACTAATACTAATTTAATTTTATTTATTAAAGATTGCTAACACTAATTTAAAATTTATTTATTAAAGATTGCTAATGCTACTTCAAAATTTATTTATTAAAAAATTATAATTATTTTATTTGGTAATCAATTTTTCTTAAAAATTATATAATAATATGTAATAATTAACAAAATATATAACAATTAAAAAATACATATTGATTACATAAAAAATTACATTGCCCATCTCTAATGTAAAATACCTGGAGTACTAAAGAATTGAAAACTCGATCAATCAGCACTCATATAGTCATATAGTGTGACTTATATCCTCTAAGCTAACTATAATATCCTTCCAAATATAATACCCATATATGCAGACTAACTTGTAAAGTACTCTGGGTATTTTAGTACATACTGTACAGTACTTAAAGTGTGAATAAACAATACAGTACTAATGGATTCACAAGTATGAGTTTGACAATAAGACAAGTATAATATAATTTAAGAGTATATTTCTAATTATAGGTTTAATCAATGATTCTATTTATTTTTAGGATCACAGCTTTAAGACATAAATACAAGAGAATTCGAAGGATAATAGATAACTTTAACTAATACAAAATACTAAAACTTAAGGATTAATTTATATAAAAATACAAAACTTAAGATAAATAGTATTCAAAAATAAATACTCAAGAAAAGTGAGAAATCGAACCTTAATTAAAAGATAAGTCCAAGTCTGCTTTTATTCATATAAAATTTGAAGGTCTTATATACAAAATAATATTCTAATAATATATATTTCTATTTCTATTGTGGGTTCTGACTAGTGTGAAACAACTAATAAAACTAATTTACAGCTGTTTTTATTATGAGTTTTAATGTAAATACATATCACGAAACTAATGGAATCTAAATATGAAAATATAGCAAATAGGATCTTCGAATATACATATGTACATGGAAAATACTAACTAAAAATGAAAAAAGAAATAAGATAATTTAAATGGTAATACTGTGTGCCCTGACATATTTGACATCAATCTTGAAAATCATTTAAGGACTTTTATTCAAAATGTGCATTTATTATAGTTAGGTCAAATAATAATATACGTAATGTACATATATAAACCAGCAAGGCCCAAGTCAGATAATTTGCAAAATAGCCTCAAATATCAATTGTTATGTATTGAGCATTTAAATCTATTCACAGATGTTAAATAACATATACTGCAAAATGTATTTTCACAAGAGTGATAGAATCATTAAAGCTACATCTATATGACATACAATTGAGTAGCTGAAGAATATACCTATTTATTTTCTGGTCATTCAAAAATATAGTTTCTTGATTCAAATTATTTCCATTATTTTAATGTATCAAAAAAAAAAAAAACTTAAAATAATGTGCCACATAGCTAGGAAATAAATAGGCATTTTTTTTCCTGCCAAAGAATCATGTAAGTATATACAGTACTTCTAGATCGTAAACATATTCAGCAGTAAATAAAGGTGATAAGTATTGCTCATATTAATGGGGCTGTAATGTTTATGTCTAGTTTGTATATCAATTAGGAGATAGCTGCCTTGAACTAATGGCTAATTAATTATCTAAGTCATGAACCTAGGCTATGTTTACTGGACCTTTTTTTGGAATCCTATCAGAAATAGTATGTAACCCTATCAGAAACAGTATGCTAGTCAAATTTTTTTTTTACCCCATCAGAAATGGTATATAAATTGATTTTTTTTTTTATCCCATCAGGAACAATACTAACAATCCATCAGGAACAGTATTTTTGTGATGCCAACAAGACTAAATTAAAATTTAATCTTGATCACTTTTACCTATTTACTTATTTTTCTTGGAATAAAATTCTAATCACATACAAACTATATAAATTCTGTAAAAACCTAATTTCAATACAAATATTTAACAAACTTCTTTAACTTAAACTACTATGAAACCTTCCAACTATAAACATTCTATTATTATTAATTCCCAAAATTCCAATCTCAAACTATATTCTATTAGAAACAAAATACTTCTTAATAATTTATCTACAATGTCAAATCTTCATACCCACTATTCTCTTCTCTATTTAATTCTAAATTGCTCATATTGCAATCAATATGAAAGTACTGAACATTTATTCTAATGCTTACTTCATTTCTACAATCCACAAAACATTCTCACTAATGAAATCTCAAATGCTTTAAACTCTCTAAACATTATAGAAACCTTATCCAATACAATAATACAAATTCTTATTATACAAAACACTTCTCTCAATCTAAATATATATAATACAATACTATTACTCATTCAGGGTACAATAACCCTTAATCAATACAACCAACTTCAACTCACTCTAAAAAAACTAACTAACAATTTTTTTATTTCTTTATCTAACTTATTACTTACTTGGTTTAACTCTACTATCTGGCAAACCTGTAACACTAAACAATATAAATAGGAATTATTATGAGGAATTACATCCTTTACTAAAAAGAAAAACAATATTAAATTAACTACTTCTCAATATACAAATTCTAACAATATTACTTTTACTTTTAACACTAATATAGATCCTTTTATTTCTAAAACTCTTACTCAAAACTTCACTATATATATCTGTTTTTACTAATTAAAAATCTTAAGGGTTCCTTTTACTCTCTCTGTAGTTAAGTTTATATCAATTAACTTAACTAAAAACAGAAAGCTAAAGGATAATATCACACTAGATGATGTAGTATATAACAACAATAATGTAGTTTAGGAATAATATTTTAGTTATACATCTATATTCAATTGATATATAAATGTATTTTTATTTTTTTTACTTGATATTATACAAATAAAATAATAATAATAATAATAATCAGTTAGTATCAGTGCAAAAAAGACTAAAAAAGCTAAATCAGGTTGGTGAAATAATAAGAATATGAGTAAAACAAGGTTTTGTTTTGACAAAATTAATATTAGAAGAATTAAATACAGTTTTAGTGAATAACTTAAAAAAAATTTGAAAAAATAATTTGGCATATTTAGTTATATTTAAAGCAAGAGAAATGGGTATAATAAAAAAATAAAAGATGGTTTTTGGCAGGTTTATAGTATAGGTAAAACTATACATAATCTAATAGAAAAGAAAACATTTAGAATGACATATAAAAGTTGATGAAGTATAGAATATTATTTATATAGCAGCTAATGAATCAAGATAATAAGAGAATAATTACATAAAAGAAGTTTAGAGCATTACAAACAAGTATACAAAAAAAACAAAAAGCAAAGTAGTTTGCAGAAATTGAGCAGAAAATATTAGATAATGAAGATGATAAAACAGTATAAGCAGAATTTTAAACTAAAAACATAAACACTATAGCAATGTAAGCTATATGCAAAAGGTTATTACAAGACAAAAGAAAGCATGAATGCATGCTAATAAATAAGAAGAATATGAAATCAATAATAGGTAGAATAGTCGAAAAATATACTTATAAATTACTGGAATACATCTAAAGTCAAAAGTAAATATCAGTCAGTACTTATAAAATATAAAAAATATAATTTGAATAGTAAAAACATACAAACAGTTGTTAGCATTAGGTTAAGAAAAGTGCAATAGTAGGTGTACTGTTAGGAATTAGACAAAAGCATAAACAAAAGGTTCTAGTTCTGTTAGAAGAACTAAGTAAATATAAAGAAAGCTGCACAGAAGCTAGTTTTAATAATAAAGAAGAAGTTGTAAATGAAGCAATAAGAACATATATATATATAAGATCAGTTTAATAAAGATGTAAGGATTTAATAGAAGCTTAAAAAGCTTACTATTAAGACAATTGAAAAAAAATATGAAATTGAAATGTATAAACTATAGTTTTTATACAGATAGGTTATTATAAAGAAAAAAAAATTGCAAAATAGATGTGAATTGGGTACAGATTAGCAAAGATAAAAGTAGATTAATAATAGAAAAAAAAATTAAAATAACAAAATGGCCATTGTCTACAAAGGCAGAGTTAGCTGCAGTATAAATAGTAATTTTAGTTATAATATGTAATAATAATATAGTTATTAAATTAGATAATATTGCAGCAATTACAAGTTTAAAAAGAGAGAAGCTATTATGTAATATTAGAGCATAAGGTAAGAGTAAGAACTTTAGATTAGTTACAAAAATCAAAAACATGTGCAAGTTAAAAAACATTAGATTAATATTAGTTAAGATTAAAGCATATAGTAGAGTAGTATAAAATAAAAGAGCTAACAAACTTACAAAAAAAGATATATAGCAGTATAAAAATACAAATTTAAAGCTTAAGAGAAATTTAAAGTTTCTATGTGCACTATTTTGAAAAGAGTTAGTAATAAAAATATCAACAAAAAAGTTTGTCAAAATTGTAACAAATATGATAAATAGTGCTGAATAGTGATATTCAAATACAATAAAAGAAATAGAACTAAATGCAAAAACACAAAAAGATTAGAAACAGCTGTAAAAGTAAAACAAAAAGTTAACAAGAAACAAGTATAAATCTCTAGAAGAGAGTAAAAAGATTTTATTTAGAATTAAGTGTATTACCAATAGTTTATCAGTTCTCAATGTACTAAAAAAAAGAGCACCAAACTTGTATAATTTAAATATATGTAAGAAGTGTAAGGTAAAGAAAAAGATATCAAAACATTTGCTTAACTGTAAATAATATAATGACTATTGAAACAATATCAAAAAGTTAACATGTTGGTTGGTGTAGAAAAAGTTTAGCAAGTCAGACAAAAACAAGTTTATAAGACTTGATTTAAGAAGAACACTTGTAGATGAAACTGAAATAGATAAAATTAGATATAAAGAAGCATGCATATATAACCTATTAGTTGAGAATATGTTTAAGAAGTTGTATACTAAACAAGTTTTATAAAAAAGTATAAAACAGAGTGTTAGATTATATGTTAAAATTGTAAAAGAAATGTTTAAAGAAGAAATTTGGTGACAAAGATATAAAACAGTAACCAAATAGGAAGAAAAAAATAGAATAACATTAAAGTTAAAATGAAGAAAAGTCAAGACAGATAAAAATGAAAAATGCAATATGAAGAGAGTTAAAGTAATATAGAAAGTAAAAAAATTTTAATGAATAAGATCAAAGTAGCAAAAAACAAAGAAAAGAAGGCAGAGCAGAAATAATTGTTTATAAAAGATGTTGATGAAATAATACAGAATAGAAATAATTTATTCTGGTTTGGTTTTTAACAGAGCTAACAAAATCTTCCAATCTAGGAATAGATTGATGTAACAAGTCACATTTAGATGCAGTTTTTGTACTTGGATAATGTTGGGCTTGTAATTGTAAAAGATGAATTACTAGAAATAGATAATGTTTTAATTAGTAAAATTTTGTATTTAATATTATTAATAAGCTTTTTAATTTATTTTATTAATTATAATATATCAGAAGTAATAATTTGACCTATATTAGAGTATATTTATTATATATTATACTACTGTTTTACAAAATGTTTATAAAATATTAACTTTTTTTTTTTATATTAAAGTTCTTGTTTTTGAAAAATAAACTTTATTCAACTTTTTGTTAAACATAGATGTTTTTAAGACCTTTTTATATTGAAGATTACAACTAGTCATATATACACTTTTAGTATTTAATTTTTTATTTTTTTTTAAATATTAATAATAAGGCCATGCCTTAACTTTATTGAAATTCAATTGAAGTTTTTATAAAGAAAAGCTTGCTTTTAAATTACATATAAAGGATAAAGGCTCAGACATATAATCTGCAACCTAAACTTACAAGAGTGGCCAAGGCTCATCTAGATTTGAGTGTTAGTAATAATATATAAGAGAGGAATATGATATTTAATTTATTGGATAGTCCAAAGATCAATTTTAATAATAATTTGTGGTATTGGGATAGGAGGTAATAATAGGTTAGAAGAAGAATTATGATTTAAGTTTGTAGAAGATGTAATTGAAAACTGTGCTAATTGTGAAATACAATATGAGATCCATATTTGTTTGTATATTTGTTGGTTTAAATGAAGAAAAAATTTAATAAAAAGTAAGATAGCTGTATGATAAGAAATAGAAGTATTGTAAATAGTAGAAATAAGATTAATAGGAACTAAGCCAGATAAAGTAAAAATGAGAGATAGTATATAAGAAAATTTGTGTAGTTTAAAACTATTAAGTGTAAGAATTTCTTGATGTAAATTAGAAACCAGATTGGAGGACATATCAAGAGCAGTAGCATTTAAGATGCAATTAAGAGATTTAGAGATTAAGTAATAAATTGTTTGAGTAGAAGGACAAAGAGTTCAGTATAATGAAAAACTAGTTTGATTGCATTAATAACAGAGAAGAGAATAAGAGGAGTTACATTTGTGAAGAGTGTGAGGAATAGGTAGTTCATCCAAGAGAATTTTAACATGAAAGGTTTTTAGAGTAGAGAAATAGAAACTATGAGCAAGGTTAGAAACCTTTTGATTATTATTAATATAAAGCCAAGTGGCTTCTTAGTTGATGTTAGAAGCACTAATGGACCTTGTTGAAAATGGTGTTAGGATGTCCAAAGTGTTATAATGTAAGCTTGACAGATAGTATAAATAGAGCATCAAATAGGAATCTTAATAGGGAATTGGTCAAAAAATAAAGTATAGACAGAATTGTAAAAATTGTTAGTTAAGAATATTAAATAGAGTAGTATTTGGTGACTACAAGCAAGTTGATCAGCAAGGTTATTAAATGGATCATCTTGATGTGCAGTAACTTTGTGAAAAGTAAGCTGAATATTATATGAATTAATGAAATTGATAAGAGTTTGTCAAATAGAAAAGTATAGAGTATGAGTATGATAAAGTTTAGATGCTAATAAGCAAATATTATAATATTTGGAAATAACAGATTGTAAGTCTGTAAAGATATAGACAAAACAGTTTCTAGAAGCAGTTATAATTGCTGAGAAAATAGTAAGAATTTCAGCTTTAAAGAAGCATGGCCAAAGTTTAACTTGTATTTGAAATGAGTGAATAGTTGCAGAATTATCAACTTGAACCCAACCTATGCCCATAGAGCATTAAGAGGTACCAAGCTCAATAACAGAACCATCAGTATAAAATAAGATGGTGGTTAGGTTATGATTAGAATTAGCAATAGACTGTAAGCTATCAGTAAGTTGATTAGACTGAAAGATGTAAAATAATTGATGTGAGTTGATTATTAGTAAAAAAGATAGTGGAATATGTAAAGGATGTCAAATAGCTACAGAATATGCAATATCAAGAAAGTTGGCATTTAGGTTAAAAGTTTTGTCAATGTTAATATGACAAAGCAGTTTTGTAGTCAGGTTTGTAAGAATAAATATAGTGCATTTGTTGACAATTGTATTAGAGTTAAGATGGCATCCAGAATATAATGTAGTAGTAAAGAGAGAAGTAGAATATAGGTTTAAAAACTAGGACTGATAAGAGCAATGCCAGTGAGTAATAAGAGTAAGGCCTGTAAGGGTATTATGCCTTCTGGCCTTGCTAATAATTATTTGGTTATTAAGAACAGTAAGTAGCCAAGGTTTGGTGTTAGAGGTGAACACAGGTTGAATAAATCTATACTGGTGAAATATCAGAAAGCTGATATTAAACAAAAGTTAAATAATAGTTTAATAATATTATAATGATATTTAAGCCTGATAGGTTACTGATATGAAATAGAAATTTGGCAGGAATAGGATATCTTTCAGAATTATATCAGACAATTAAAAGAAATCTATCAGTATTATTTCATATAAATAAATATTAATATCAGCAAATCAATAACTTAATCGAAAACATAATATTAATTATATAGAAATAATATTAGTAAGTTTCAAAACATTTATCACAAGCATATCAGAATTCTGATATTACTATATTTAAAACAATTGTTTTTGTTTGTTATTGCTTTACTGTATTAAATGTTATCAAAACATTATTGATTAAAGCAATAGAACTAAATATACTTATTATACATTTTATTCAAAAGCAATATTACAATTTTAAAAAAAACCAATAATATAAAAGTTATACACAATTTTAAACAAATTGATGATACTAGCAAAAATGAAAATATATTATTTCTAATTTATTGCTTCTTATTTACTATCAGTAATAATGGCAGTTTCTTTAGCCCCTTCCTTATTTGTATCATTATTATTTATACTATTATTATCGATATTACCACTTTCACTTGCTGTGGCTTCTTCTTCATAATTTATTTCATCTATTTCTTCATCATCATCATCTTCTTCATTATCATTATCTTCTTCATCATTATCATCTTCTTTATCTTTATTTTCAGAATGATATGAAGTAGATATGGTCCAAACAAAGGCATCAGCTGAAGGCCTAGAATTATTGACCCAGCTCATGTCATTGTACTATCATTTTCTAGTACATTTAATATACAAAATATTTCTGCCTACTTGGTCAGCAAGCTGCATAATTTTTTTAACCTAATTTACATAGAATAAAAAAGGTAAAATAATAATTTATAATTAGAATAAGAGAACACTATCAATTTTTATAAGTAATGCATATAGTATGTAGATCATAACCAGAATTAATAGAAATAATATGTAATTACTTACCTACCAGGATCTTCATTGTTTATTCTTAACATGAAGTACATGATTATCCTCTTTACTTTTTTTGAATTTGGGACAAATGTTCTGTCACTGTTCAGTTAGAGCCTGTTCAATATCAGTTTCTGAAACTTCATCTGAATGAAAGTCACTATCATTAATTATGTACTCAAGATCATCTTTAAACTCATTTCAACTTATTGAAAGAGAAAATTCTGCAAGTTTCTTATTATTAGTATTAACTATATGATTAATATCTCGGATATGTCTTTTTTTTTCTATAAAATAAATAGATAATTTGTAATTAATATTAGTAGATTGGTATTTTTTTAAAATAAAAGAAGGATTATAGACCTATTTAGTTACTTATCTAACTAAAATAACATTGCAAGTTATATTAAATTGTATTATATTAGTATTATATTAGTAGTGTTACTATTAATATATGATTAATATAATACAATTTTATATAATTTGCAAAGTTATTTTAATAGAATAAGCAATTAAACCATATACTTACTTCTTGGTGCCTCTCATTTATTTCAGTTCTTTTTTTGTTGTCATGAAATTTTTTAGGATCTTGTTTAATTCTCCAAATTTCATATCGATGTCGATGAAGGCTTTGGAGAACATATTTTAATTCACTCAATTTATACCTAAAATTGCTCTCCAAAGCCTTACTCACTGCAAGTATAATTTTCTTGGACATGTGACGAGATATTTCAGTTCATGATTTGGTATGATCCAACTGTAAATTATTGTCAAGACCACTTAATATTTGAAGAACTTCATCCTACAAATTTAAAAAAATGTTAATTAAGTCAATAGCTCTATTAATAATTAATATGAATACTGCCAAGTAAAAATAGAAAGTTTAAATAATAAATTCTATAAAATAACTATTATTTTATATTTAAACTTTCTGATTTTTACTTGAAGTATTTATTTATTATATATATGAAACAATTTATATTGATCTTCATCCATATTCTCCAACTTCTCACATGACCTTTTAGGATAACTGAAAAATGGTTCAGAAGAAACAGATAGTTTTTGACAGTTATTTGTATCTTTGCTATTGTCTTTTTGTTTACTCTTTTTTTGTATGTTGGGTGTAATATCAGTGGTTGTGGTGGGTGGGACCTGCATTACTGATGGTGTTGGTAGGACCTACATTACTAGTAGTAGTGGTGGGACTTGCATTACTGGTGATGATGGTAGGGCTTCTATTTCTGGTGCTGGTTCTGTGAGACACTTCTCTGGTGGTAATGTTGAGATCAATATTGGTAGTATTACTACTACTTTGTAATGGTGATGTTGGTATCTGCATTATTAGTTGTGGTATAGGTATTGGCTTTGTTGGTGCTAGAGGGTGAATATTGTTCATTTCATTCTCCAGGTCTATTATACTACAATTTTCTAATAGATATGAAAGTCCGGTAGTACCAGCAGTATTACCAAATTCATTGCTTTGATAATTATACTCATTTTTACCTTCATTTGGAGCACTTGGAGTTGGTGTTTGGGATGTCTTTTTTAATTCTCTTAGTTTGTTAATTAAAGCATGAACTGCACCTTTCAAAAAGCTTATTTCTAGTATTATAAAATAACTTATTAGACCTATCAATTTATCAATAGCCTTATAAAAAAACAACTTTACTGAAACTTACAAAATTAAATTATTATAAATATTATTAAAATAACTAATTTGTAAGTTTCAGTAAAGTATTATACAAATGCCTATAGTCTTATTTCACCTGTTTTACTTTTATTAGCAGATCTAGAACAGTGCTTAGAATATTTTGTATTTCTATCAGTTGGTGGTAACCTAGTCCTGGATCTGAACTTTCTTTTATAACTTTCTGATTATTAATTGTAATTGTTTGATCAAGGTGTTGTAGGTGAGTGATGTTGGCTTTGGCTTAATCAATAACTGCTATAGGATGTCATGACAGATGAAATTGATCAATAACATGGTACTATATTTATTTTATATAGGCTTCTGCTGCGTATTTTTTTTTATAGAATAGAAGATGTAGAAGCAAAAATATCAAATATGTAGAAACCAAAATGTTAAAAAGGTTTTTTTAATATCGGTTTTTCGATTATATTATTTAAAGAAAAAGAAAGAAAAAATCATTTCTTATATATAAATTTACCTTAGTCTAATTATGTATCCAACTATTGAATGATGATAATAGTTATTCTAAATAAAATATAATTGAGTAAAAAGTATATTAGCTAATATGACTCAAATAAAAGTATAATATATTATCAACTTAAAAGAATGAATATATTACAAAAATCAGTTATCATAAGCATAAAAAAAAAAGCATGACTTATTTATAGATTTTAGTCAGATCTTATTTTTGAATAATTATTATCTGAGTTAAAATCAAATATAATAGAATTTGTATAATAATGCATATTTAAAGTGCATATTATGCAAGTTTGATTTGTTTATATTAAAAAAAAGTCTGACAATATAGCAGAATAATGATAGCTTTATTTTTTTATCTGATTATATACAATATACAAAATTATCTTAATACTGAATTTTGTTTTATTATTATATAAAAAAAAAAGAATGTTAATAATTGTTTGATAACTGTATAGATTAATTTTTGATTACATCAAATAAAACAAATACCTATTAGAATACTGAAATTTTATTATTTAAAAACTAATTACTATAAATTTGCCAAAGAAAACACATTTATCAAAACAGATAATAATAATTAATCAAAGTATAATTATCAAAACAAAAAGTTTAATTTTTTAAATAGCTATTGGCATACTAATAATTTATAGATTTAAACCCAATTGCTATAAACTTGTCAAAGAAAACACACATATCAAAACAGATAATAGTTAATTAAACAAAAGCATAATTATCAAAACAAAAAGTTTAATTGTTCAAAATACCTATTGGCAAACCAATATTTTATTATTTAAAACTGATTGCTATAAAATTGTCTAAGAGAACACATCAAAACGAATAATAATAGTGATTAAGCAAAAGTATAATTATCAAAACAAAAAGTTTAATTATCAAAATAAAGAGCCTATAAGGCATATTAGCATTTCAATAAGTTTTTTGAAGAATTGGATTACATATAAATAAAGCCTATTTCTATTAAATTGAAAATTATTATTTTTTTTCACTATTCTTTTCTATCTATTTCTCTTGGTCTCTTGCTTATACCTTTCATCATACATTATATCTCTTGTTTTCTTGTGCATATATCTATCATAGGCTATAGAAAAAAAGGTTTGATTGTTAAAAAAACAATTGAAAAATCTAATAACAAAAAATATTCAGACACTCACCATCTTGTATCTTGCTATTGTAATATTTGTAAAGGCAGTCTTGTTGATCCATGAACTAAAAAAGCCTATACGAAACAAAGAACCACTATAACAAAAAGTATTAATGATATTGTTGAACCCTTAACAAGCAGAACTAATACTATTATTGATCCAAATGTTGTTCTTCCTAAAATAGAGTTTTCAGAAATTGATATTTGGAGGAATCTATATGCATTGATAGTTCTGATAGTAATTCTGTAATATCTACATGTTTTGAGAATTATAGTTTCATAACTAAAAAAAAAAAAAGCAAAAAACCAGTTGGTATTAGGAGAAGAGTCAGTTTCTCATTATCTATTAAAATTGCTGATATTTTATTTTTGAATGAAGAAGTTGTAAGTGAAATTTTTAGTGAAATTTCGACTGATAAAGAAGATTTATCTGATCAAGACATTGATTTTAATGCACCAGCATTAGAATTAGAAAATATGAATAATCAAACTGAATTCATAGATTTTAATGATAATTTTATATAGGTTGCCCTATAGATTCTTAAACACCAAAAAAGATTTTGGTTATCTGATGTGGCTTCTAATTCTTTTATTAAACTAATTCAATATCTTCTAAACTATTTTGACATGAATGAATATTCTTTTTTTCCTACTTCATTGAATAAGGCACACAATGCTCTTGGTGTCTGCACTCACATGATTAAATATGCAATATGTGAAAAATGTTATAAATTGTATAATGTTACTGACCTGTCTACTGACAAACCAAATTCGATCCCTAAAATAAGTCATTGTACTTATTAGAAATTTCCCAACTATCTGATAGCCAATCAAAGATTTCCATGCAATTATCCTATTGTTAAAAAAAGTTCAATGTCAAAAAAAGGTGATATATATAGCCTAGCATTAATCTATCTGATAGTTTCTTTAAGCCATCAATTGGAATCTTAGTATAATAAGAAAGGATTTGAAGAATCTTGTAGAAAATGAGTTAATAGGTCTGAAGATCTTGAACAACTTACTGATATATATGATAGGAGAATATAGAAAACTTTTCAGGATCTAGATGAAAATTTACCATTCTTTCAAAAAGAGCTATCAGATAGTCATTTGGGTTTAATGGTAAATCTTGATTGGTTCCAACTATATAATATCTCCCAATATAGTATTGGTGCAATTTATGGAGTTATTTGTAACCTTCCATATGATAAGTGATTTAAGCCATCAAACATATTGACATTAGCTATAATACTGGAACCAAGTGATCTTAAATTACATTAACTGAACCATTATCTAGCACTCTTAATAGACCAATTAGTTGGTTTGTGGAATGGTAAGTAAAATGATTATAATATTCATTTAACTATTTGTGTTAATTTATCACATAATTAGGGATCGAATTAGAAAGAACTTTCAAAAGCTCTACTGGCAAATTCATTAAAATGACAGTAATTTGTTATTCTTGTGATATACCAGCTGCAAAGAAATTGTACAGCTTTATTTCAGCTTGAATTGCTTGTCACAGGTGTATAAAGAGAACTAATTTTGATAAAAGAAATTAACCAAACTTTGGTAAATTTGCTAATATGAGCAAATGGTTTGTTAAGAGAGATATCGAAGTAACTTGGCAAGATGCAATTTCATGAAAGAATTGTAGTACAGAAGATGTAAGAAAAAAATATACTTCTGAAACGTCTGTCTAGTGGTCAGAAATATATCATCTTATTTATATTAACTCTGTCTGGTTTATTATAATAGATCCAATGCATTGTTTATTTTTAGGCATCACTAAATAGATTATAAACTATAGATGGAAGAAGGCATTTTATCTTTACATGATTTGGTTTTAATAGAACAACAGATAAAAAAAATGGAAGTTTTATCAGATCTTGGTAGAATTCCAAATAAGATTGCTATAGAAAATGGTTTTTCTGGTTTTACAGCAGACCAATAGAAGATGTTTATATTAATATATGCAACTTCAGTTACTTGGGATTTACTAAAAGAAGATAACTAAAGAATTTTGACCTATTTTGTTAGAGCATGTTCAATTTTGATATGCCAAATTTTACCAAAGATCAAGTTAGAAGAAGCATATTAGTGTTTTTTAAATATAGTAAAGCTTATTAAAAAGAAATATAGTCCTAAAAAAATAATGTCAAATTTACATTTATGTTTACATATATGTGAATGTGTAAATGATTATAGGCCAATGTATTCATTTTGGTGCTTTAGTTATAAAAGAATAAATGGTTTATTAGGTAAGTTAAACACTGAAAAATTTATTAATTACCATAATAAAATGCTGATAGCTCATAAAAGTTTTTATATATTAATAGGTTTGTTCTATAATAGCAATAGAAAATTTGAAATTGAATTATTAAAAATAATTCTATCATATTCATTATTGGATGAACTTACAATACAAGCAGAAGGACATTTACATACATATTTACAGTTTATTGAACAAAAAAAATGATTAACAGTCTTTCTATTAATAATGAAATTAACTGCCAGAAGTTTCTATCAATGTCTACAGATATTGAAGAAAGCTCAGAAACTAGAAATGAATCTTTTTCTGGTGCTCTTTTATGGCCTAAGAATATTAGAAAGATGCTCTTAAAAGAATTATTAGCTTTATTAACTGAATATTATAATAATGCTTATAACTATAGTTTTAAGTCATTAAGCGATAGGGATATCGGCAAATCAAACTCTATATCAGTTTTGCCTAGAGTAACAGAATATGGAAAACTAAAAATTGGTGATGAAATTTTTGGTTCAATATCTGTAGCATGACACAGAAGGTTGGCAAAAATAATAGCAAAATTTATATTGGATAATGAATCTACTGACGTATATTCAGGTATTGTTCAATTCTATTTTGAACATGTGGTACATCTACCTAATGGCTCAAAAAAACATGTATTGGCATTTGTATGCTAGTTCAAGCCTGTTGATAACTATAAAATTAGATATTATTGCCAAATAGATGATATTTGTAATATTGAATTGTAAAATTGGAACTTTTATAATATAAGTAGAGATTGTATAATTCTTGTACACAATATCTTAGGCTGATTCATTTTTGGTACTGTTAAAGTTGAGAAGAAAACCTGAATAGAATATATGTCAGTAATACCAGTTAATAGGAAATTTCATATATAATAATAAAATTTATTTCACTTTTGTTATTAATGATATTTTGTCAAAATGTTTAATAATTGTTTTTAAATATTGAACTGTATTACAAATAATTTTAAAGTATAGTAAAAATCTTATAGCTATATCAGTAGTATTTTCAAAATGAAAATATGCGAACTATATCATTTTAATATCATAGTATTATAGAAAGCTATATAGCTATATCAGTTTACCTAAATTATTCCAGTTGCTAACAAGTTGTATTTAAAATATTGATATTTTTAAAATTATATTTATATTAATATCGGCTTCCAATATTTCCATGATATTACTTAAAATTTGCATTTTCTATCAGATAACCAATATTTATATGATATTATTCAGTTATACTACTGCCAATATGTTTTCATATTTTTTTAATAGTATTATTGTTTTATTAAAAGTTATATTAGTATTTTTGATATTATACCTTTAGTTTTCTAAAATATCTGCAGTTTTAGGTTCAATTTCATTTTAATATCGGTGATCTGATATTTTCACAATTAAACTTAAAATTTATATTTCCTATCAGTTTGCTGATATGTATCTGATATTATTCTGGTTATGCTATTGCCGATATGTCTTCATATGATCTGTATAACTTATATAAAACTTATAAAATTTAACCTTTATATAAGCACAAACTCTCAGGGTGTGGTGACCTAGTGAAGTGGTCAGGTTGTCAACCCTTCAAGTGGTAGGTTGGGTGTTCAAATCCCATCAACGGCAAAAATTTGGATAATCACCTATGTAATATTCATATTATGGCAACTGTTACTAATGATTGGGTTAGGATACCTGTAATG
>CAJVQA010002261.1:0-22514 GCA_910591915.1 Cetraspora pellucida
AGAAATCTTTAATGTAATTACTTTTATTACTTAATAAAGTTTCTACTTTGGCATAACAAAAAAAAAAAAAAAAAAATTTAATTTAATTTAAATGTTTTTTTTTTTAAAAAAAAAAAATAAATAAATATTAAAAGATAAAGTGTTATCTTTATATTTCAAAGCCAGAAATAAAAACATCGCAGTTGACATGGTATTCAAAAGTTGAAACTTTAGTTTCGCATATTCGGAATATTTCTAAGTTAATTTACTTACCAAAATCACTAGTTCAATTAACAAAATGGTTGCTAGATTTAGAGGAAGAAATGAATATACAGTATGAATTAAAAATAAACCCACACCAGAGGGATATAAAATAATTTTATTGTGTGATTCAGGGTATACTTACTATTTTATTTTTACATCCCATATCGAATCTAATTCTGAAATTAATCCAATTCCAAATGTTAATAAAATCAGCTGGTTGGTGTATCATCTAATATCTCAACTTCCTAAGGACAAAACATTTGATATTTATATGAATAATTATTTTACAAGTATAAATTTGTTTAGTTATATGTGACAAAATGGGTATGATGATTGTGGAACAGTAAGATGTAATTCTTTAAAATTTTCTATCTTTTTAAAAATCAAAAAATCACAAAAAATAGAATGGGATACTCTTTCTGGAGCAGTTGTAGATGATGTATTAGTTGTGTTCTGGATGGATAATGGTCCAGTAACTATGTTAACAACTATACATGAAATTTTAGGTGAAGGATGTCAAGTAGAAAGAGAAAGAAGATGATCACTACAACTAGTACTAATGCTAATAAAGTACATAGTGTGTTTGGTAATGCAAGTAAAAAAATTCTTCCTATCTCTACCATAATTGATAATTACAATTATCATATGGGTGGTGTAGATGTAGCTGACCAATTAAAGGGTTATTATGGTACACAAGTACCTGTATGTCGCACTTGGATGCCATTATTTTTTTGGCTTCTTGATACTAGTATCATTAATACATTTCTTATTTCAAAAGCTCTTAACTTAATCATGGTTCATAAAAATCTTAGAATAAACTTAGTGTGGAGTTTAATAGAAGAATCATTAGACATGAGCCAAAAATTACATACCCGAAAAAAAAGCAAAGATTCAATCAGAATTATATAATCAAAATTCAAAAAAACAACTATTTTATATTACCAAAAAATTTGAATTACCTATTGATCATTTACTTCCACAAAGTTACTATCCAATATATCGTGAAGAGAGAGGTTCTTGTGTTTGGTGTCAGTTTCAATATATGTCTGAATATGGAAAACATGACAAGAATTCACCACAAAGCCAGGTGTGGTGTACAGTATGCAATATTCTTTTATGTATTAATAAGCAACGTCCAAATTGCTTTATTAAATACCATGAATATAAATAAATAAATAAATATCATTTTTATACTTATTTATAGTGTCTTGTATCGTTTATAACATTATTTTTAATGTAGTTGTAATACATGTGATTATCGGAAAATTTCAGGGCAAATTTGCCCTGAATTTCGAACGGTTTAAGGGATAAAAACTTAGTTTAGCATAGCCAGGTTTTTCAGGGGCTGGGCCATTAATCAACCATTTTAGGCTCTGGACTTGTACCGACTTCCGGTTTCTAGCATAAAGAACTTATTCGACACTTGTTGTCCACCATCCCTTCCTTATTATAAAGATTTTTATATCAGACAAAACTCATCCCATATAATACCGTGTATAACCATTTAATTCAGCTGGCATTAACCAATTTGCCGATGATGAACATAATTCGGCCTAGAAATAAGCAGTTATGAAATATCAGCCTGCATATGAAAATACGGATAAAATGATTATTCAATACCATCGTCATAAAGAAGGATTATTCATCACAATTATTTATTTTTCCTTTCCTGTTTATTATAAGGAGGATACCTATTATACTAGGAAATCCCTAATTTCTTCCGCCAGTTTTAATTTGGCGGATGTAAATGGCGCTTCTGATTTAATGATGTAGACTAAACCACTCTTCGTTTATCAAATTATAAGATCCGGTGTAACGTAAATGAACGAAAACTCGGAATTCTAAAAACGGATTATTATGAATTTCATGATCTATTTTTAGAATCAAATTTCTTGGCGACATTCAAATTTCTTGGCAAACTTAAAGTTCAAAAAGCAAATTGAAGTTTTTTAAAAAATCTCCAGCAGCTTGAAATTTCGGTTATAAAATCATTCGCGTTTTAACAAAAAAAATCTCTTATTCTATTAGACTTTTATATTGTTTCAACGATAATTCAATTGTTTGATCGAACCAAAAATTTCCAAGGTTAATGAGTTCTATTTCATCTAATCAAAAGCAGAATTTTTATTTATCCAATAAGAATTGTTGTGACTATTAGCATTAGCAACACAACAGTAACAAAATATAGAAAATTGTTACATCAAGTAATTATTTAAAGAAGAAACATACGTCAAAATTACACCATAAACCATTTAGGTTTGTCTAATTTTTTTCAAAATGAAATGTATTCTAAGCTTTTTTTATGCGTATTATATTTCAAATATTTTACTTACTTTTGTGTATTGCCAGTTTATTCCATCTCCAAGATATTATCAAACTAGTGTATTAGATGGTATTGTCGATGGCAATTATTCAAATGAGGTGATATTTCTTGATTTGGCCAAAAAATTCGAGACAAATGCACCTCCATGGAGTGTTTCTTCGGGAACTCCTGAAAAAGAATTTCTTGCTACATCATGCCTTAATTCTATAAATGGATCAAATATTTTCTTAATTGGAGGACTTTCTACTGATCAAGCAGGGCTAAACGTAATTTATCCTTCTTCATTATTATATACATTTAATCCTGATACATTACAATGGACCACAACGACTACTACTGGATTTTTTAATGCATCTTTAACATTGACTCGTATGAATGCTGTTGTAACAAATAATGGAAATATTTTTATTTTTGGTGGAATCCAAATCAATTCTATTAATAATAAAAAACGTACAGGAAATTATATTAACTATATGAATATACTTAATGTAAACACATTAAAATGGTCTCAGCTGAACACTGCAGTAAATGTTCCGACACCTCGTGGAGGTTATACTGCTAATTTATTGAATAATAGTCTCATAATTTATATAGGTGGATTACAATTAGTTGCTACAAATGTTAATAGCAGCGTTGATATGAATGAGGTTTAGTAATTTTAAATTTATTGTCGCGAATGAAGCTTGAAATCGGAGACCTCTATTTAAAATATAAACCCTGCCAAAATCCACTTATACACTCTTGTTATCAAAACTAACTCTGAACCCAATATAATTATTAAAAAAAAAGTCACCCAGAAAATTTCCAAAAATTTCATAGTAAAATAATTAACATTTCAAGTTTCAGTCGCGACATTTATTATATGTGAGAAATGAATATCATTTTTAACGGTCGAAATTAAATGTAGATACAAATTTTTGATACAAATTCTTTAAGTTGGTATAAAATGGTATTGTATTTAATTTCTAACATCTAAATTTTTTTTGCCGAGCGAACTTCAATGTTATAAGTTCAAACTTTCCGAATTTCAATATTTTATTTTATTTTTTTTGGCAAGCGATATTAAATGACCCTATGCATAATACTCTTTTAGCAGGCTTATGGTGATGCTGTTACTTCCCGTAATTCTCATACTACTGTATTAAGTAAATATATTAAAATTATAATATCTGTAATTTATTATGTTACATTTCATTAATATTTAATTTCATCTTTGTTATTATAGCTCATGACGGATATATAATATTATTTGGTGGAAATTCAGCAGATAATATTAATAACAACTTTATTGTCAGTGCTTTACCTGATCTTGCAATATTGGATACGAATGTTTCACCATATAAATGGTCAGTTCCGAGCATTCCTTCGGCAAATGCACCACCTTCACTTTGTTATCATTCTGCAGCATTATATGATAACATTATGTTTATTGCATTTGGTAATTAATTCGTTTTATTAAGGTTTTTTAAAAACTATTACAACGTATAAGTAATAATTGCATCATAACTTATACCAAGTCTTGTCAAATTTTTCGTAATTTATTTAATTTTATTAATAATATATTTAACCAATGTATTTTATTTATTTAAGGTCTTCAAACTTCCACACAATTACCAAATAATAATCTTTATTTATTTGATGTTCAAAACAATGTTTGGATTTCTTCAAATCAACTAGATTCATTTAAAACAAATTCATCTTCAACAAATTCACCTTCAACAAATTCATCAACAAATTCATCTTCACCCAATTCATATTCAACACCTTCTACAAGTCAAAATTTAAATGGAATTATCATTGCTATCAGTGTTGTAGGTGGCCTTATTTTTATTGCCATAATTGCTGGATTGTTATATTTTATAAAATCAAATAATCGTAGTGATAAACCTATCCCAACACCTGGTGAATATAAAGATGAAATTCCAATGCATTACTCTAATATTGATGTTATTCCGACACCTGGTACTTATACACATGATATTCAAAAACGTTACAATAACACAAATGCTATTCCAACTCCTGGTACTAATTCCTGTTAGAAAAATTTAAATCATTCAAGGTCTGAAGAACCAAATATAAAAAAATCAATTTGATATTAGATTTATTACACCTAGTATAGCTAATCATCGGTCTATTGGTTGTTTTGATTGTTTTTATGTTACATTTGATCTAGCCAATCAAACGCTATAATTTGTGAACAAATAGACATCAAGTACTTTATGCCTTTATAGTTATGTTCTTCGGACAATAAGTTTTCGTGATAATTATGTGAAAACCTTAAAGAATCTTAAATAAATTATAAGCCATAAGTTCAAATTAATAATATATGTCACACCTAGTGGTCAGATCCGATGAATAGTATATCTGAATATTCTATGAATATTTGAATATTTGAATATCCGAATATAATTGTTTCACTGGATTGAATATTCGAATACAAAAATTTTCACCGAATAATTCATTGAATATACATATTATATAATCAACCAATTAAATGCAAGATTGGGTGTCATATGTCATGCTCAATATTATATGCTGATTGGTTAGAAATGCTATTAACCATGAGCCAACAAGACAATCCTTATTAGCTAGAAGTTTTCTCTATTAATTTGTTTATTTTAATGTAGCTGTTTAGTATAAAAACAAATGAATATTCATTTTTCAACCAGATCGGACCTCTACCAAAATCTTGTGCTGCAACTAGGGATATTAAGTGGTCCATGGGAACTGGTTCAGATTGAACTCTTTAGGGACTAGTTTAGGTCTGATCCAAAAACTAGTCCTATAATCTTGTGATCTAAAGGTTATCTAATTGCCTAATTTATTTTGATCTTAAATAAATATGATTACGATACTGAAACGAATTTAATACAACCTATTTAACTACTAAAACACTATACATTAAACCATTAGGGTAGGACTAGTTTTTAATTTTTTTGACAGGGGGTGAACTAGTTCCTTAACTAGTGCTCCGAACGGGTCAGTTCGGGTCGGGTTATGAGCCAACCCGAAACCGACCCGAAACTTCAGGTCAGGTCGGGTTGAAAACTTTCGGGTTAGAGCTTCAACCCGACCGAACCCAACCCGAACCGAACCCGACCCGAACCCAACCTGACCCGAACCGATCCGAAATTTTAAGGCTAATATATTTAAATTTTTTAAAAAATGAATTCAGTCGTTCATTTTGCTCTTAAATTCATGTAATGATGACTATCGAAGTTGGCTAATCAAATCCAAACTCAATATGCTTTATAACTACAGTAAAAATCGTGCATTACATACTAGAATAAATGAAAATTTTTATTTTTACCCTATGATTCATAGAATTATAGCTGTTTTTATAAATTCTGAGACAATTGATAAAAATTGATTGGCTAAATTCGATAAGTTTTTGAATTCAGTGTTATCGAATTACTGTAATGCTAAAAATCCAATTCTGATAACATTGAATCCAAAAACCTATTGAATTCAACAGATCAAATTTTTATCTATTGTTTCAGAATTTATAACAGCTGTAAAAAAAAAAATTATTAATTTTGCCTTACAAAATTTCATGACAGATTCCTGATTTTGATTGGCTAAGAGTGATGAGCAAACTATTTGGTTAGAATTACTCAGAATTTTATTGTTGTTCATAGACAAATTTTACTATAATGCAAGATTATTTTTTAAATTTTTTATTTTTGTAATGAAAAAAATTAATATTACGATTAGAAATTAGTAAATTATGTAATATGGGTCAAAATTTTGTGATTTGCAGTCATTAACCAATAAAAATCAAGGAGCTGCCATAACAATTTGTTTGAAAAAATCTGATTGGAGTTTTATTTAAATTATTATTTAAGAATATTTATATAGTTGTTATTAAAAATATATGTACTTGCTATTATAATTTTCAAAAAACATATTAAATACTTATTTCAAGCATCTCTAATTTAGATAATTTTAAATCAAATCAGATCAGATTCATTTCAGGTTAATGTTTAACCTGAAACATATTTGAACCTGATTCAAAATTTTCAAATCAGATTTTTCTAACCCAAATCTGATTTGATTTGAAATTTCAAATTAGTTTTTAGATTAATCTGACCTAATTCAAAGTACTATTTTTAATTAGTTTATATCTAAACTTTTTAAATACTAGGATTGAACTATACCAGATACACTATTTAATATTTATAACTGCAACTGAATTTTCTAATTCATCTGTTTTCATAATATTTAAAAACCTTCTAATTGTCTTTCTTAATACTTATATTAATAATATAACCAAATTTATACAATTGTTCAAAACCTATTTTTTTTAAAAAAAAAAATTTAGCACTAAGTAAAATACAACCTTTTTCTAATATATATGTCATTGCAAAGTTTAGAACAATCTGAATTCATCTGATCATAAATTTCTTCTGTATAACTTTATTCAATCATAAACAAGATAGACTAATGTCTTTTGAAGTTAATTTTAAAATAATTAAGGTAATATTGCATTATTTCTGTATTTAGAACATATAATAATTCTATAATTTTTTTATTAATCTCAGCAAACTTTTAATAATATGTTATAAAATAATAACAATTACCAAAATTATTTTTATTTGCAGATATTTAATAAAAAGCATTTAATGATTTTTATTCTTTTTAATGTTTATCAATAAATGTATCAGAATGTTTTATTTGAATTATTATGTCTTTAGGTGTAAAAATTAATTCTATAATCATTTAATTAGAGCTCTTATTTGACAAAAATAATTAATTTTATATTTAAATATATTGTATAAATTAAATTTAATTATAAATATAAATCTTATAATAAAAATTTAACAATATAATACATTTAGACCTCTTTATAGTCACAGATTATATAATCATGCCTATATAAGCATCTAATTTTGTTAAACAAATTAATATAAAAATATATATAATTTCAATATAAGCACAACCTCTTTTTAAACATATTTTCAAAAAAATTACTATAATTTCAACTATGTGATTATAGAAAAAATTAACTGTATTAAAAAATAATTAACTATTTTTATAATATTAATTATATAAATAATTAATATTATCAAAACTTCTTAAATAAACTTCTTATAACAATGTTAAAAAAACTAAATAATCAAAATTATAAATTCTAACATATATTATTATTAGAATTTTTAAAAGATAAGAAAAAATTTTTTGATAATAATAAAATAAAAAATTAAAAAATATTATAAACTATAAATCAAAAATACTGTGTATAAAAATTAAATATAATTTATTTGTATAAAATTATTTATATTAATTATATATATAAATAATATAATATTTATAGTTATTTTTTATTTATTAATATATTTGTAAATATATATGCATAAATTATTAGAATAAATTAGTAAATATCAAAATCATGCCTTAACTTTATTGAAATTTAATTGAAGTTTTTACAAAAAAAAGCTTCCTTTTAAATTATATATGAAGAATAAAAACTCAGATATATAATCTGTAACCTAAACTTACAAGAGTAGACAAGGCTTACCAAGTATGGATTTGAGTAATTATATAAGAGAAAGAGTATAATATTTTAATCTATTGGATAGTTCAAAGATCAATTTTAATAATAATTTATAGTATTAAAATAAAAGATGAAGATAAACTAGAAGAATAACTATAAATTAAGTTAGTAAAAAGTATGATTTGAAATTGTGCAGAATGTAAATATAATAATAAATCCATATTTGTTTATATATTTGTTAGTTTAAATAAAAAGAAGTTTAATAAAAAAAGTAGTAGCAATATAATAAAAAATAGAAGCATTGTAAATAGTAGAAATAAGATTAGTAAAAATAAATCAGATAAGATAGAAATAAGAAAAAGTATATATAAAAAGTTAAGTAGTTTGAAATTGTTAAGTGTAAGAATTTTAGTATACAAATTAGAAAAAAGATTGATAGACATATTAAGAGTAGTTGTATTTAAAATATTATTAAAAGAATTAGAGATTAAGTGATAAATTATTTGAATTAAAGAGCAAATAGTCTAATAAAGTGAAGAGTTGGTTTGGTTGTATTGATGATAGGAGGAAGAAAAAAAAAAGTTATATTTATAAAAAATATAAAAAACAGAAAGTTTATTTGTAAAGATTTTAACTTAAAAGGTTTTCAGAATAAATAAATAAAAGTTATAAGTAAATTAAAAAATTTTTAATTATTGTTAATATAAAGCCATGTAGCCTTCCAGTTAATATTAAATGCAATGATAGACCATTGTTAAAATAATGTTAAAATGTTCAAAGTGTTATAATGTAACTTTGGCATATAGTTCAAATAGAGCATTAGATAGAAATTTTAATAAGAAATTTATTAATAAAAGAAGTATAGTTAAGATTATAAGGATTATTAGTTAAGAATATTAAATAAGATAATATTTGGTAATTGCAGACAAGTTGGTCAGCAAGATTATTAAATGAGTCATTTTAGTATACAATAATTTTGTGAAAAGTAAACTAAATTTCATAAAACCTAATAAAATTGATGAGTTTGCTAAATAGAGAAATATGAAGTATAAGTATAAGAAAGAGTAGATGCTAATTGGCAAATATTATAATATTTAGAGATTACTAATTGTGAATTAGTAAATATATAGACAGAACAATGTCTAAAAACAGTAATAATTGCTAAGTGAATAGCAAAAAGTTTAGTTTTAAAAGAGCATAGCTATAGTTTAACTTGTGTCTAAATAAGTTAATAGTTGTAAAATTATTAACTTAAATTCAACCTATGCTTATAGAGTATTGCAAGGTACCAAGATTGATAACAGAATTATCAGTATAAAATAAAATAAATAATAGATTGTAATTTGAGTTAATAATAGTCTAAAAATTGTTAAAAAAGTTGACAAGTTTCAAAAATAGGAAGTAGTTGTTGTAGATTAATTCTAAGTGAAAGAAAAAATAGAATATATAAAAGATGTCAAAGAGCAACAAAATATAAAATATTAAGAAAGTTTGCATGAAGGTTAAGAGTTTTGTTAGAATTGATGTAAAAAAATAGTTTAGTTATTAGGTTAGTAGAAATAAAGATAATATATTTGTTAGCAATTGTATTTAAATTAAGTGGCATTTAGTGTATAATGTGATAAAAAAAGAAAGAGTAGAATAAATATTAGAAAACTGAGACTAGAATGAGCAGTGCTAGTAGTTAATAAGATTAAGACCAGTAGGTGTATTATGTCTTCTGGTCTTGTTAATAATTATTTAATTATCAAGAACAGTAAATAATTAAAGTTTAGTGTTAGAGATAAAGTGATCAGTAAAGTAGCAAAAATAGTTTATAGAAGATAAGCTATAATAATTATATAGAGTGTATTGGTAAAAGTGACTTGTAGAAATATTCTCAAAAATAGTAAACATTATAGTATAATACCTTTCAGGATTTTTGTTAAATCTGAATAATATGTGTTACCAATATAGTAAACATAAATTGTTATAAGTAATAAGTTAATTCAGAAAAAGAAATTTATAGTGTCTAAGTTATTTGTTTAAAATAGAATATTTTGAATAAGAAGAGATTCAAAAAAGATAGTTCCATTATTTAGAGTATAAAATGTTGTAGATTGGTCTAGTTGAAAAAGTTCAGCTATATGTTTAATAAGTTATATTATTTTGAAATTTGTAGTTAAACAATTGGTTTATCAATAATTGATTTAGGATAAAGAAAAATATTAGTAAAAAACCAGAGATTGTTTTGGAGTTGTTGAATTTATATATAAGTAAATATGTTTAGTAAATTAGAATTAGTATTATTAAAAAAATTAAAGATTGAGAATATATAAAAAATTAAAGAATTTAAAGTTAAGATCTAATAAGTTATTACAAAAATTTAAAATCAAGAGGTATGACAACTTAGTAAAGTGGTAAAGTTGTTGCACTCTAAATAACAAGGTTCAAGGTTCAATTCTTACTAATAACAAATATTGAATATTAAAATCTTAAATGTCTTAATTGGTATATCAATTTAATTAGAATTATTGACTTATTAGATATAATTTAGTATAAAACTAAGTAAAGTTGATAACAGATTTGCAGTAATCTGTGTTATGGTATTCATATTTGAAAGCTTATAACTGCAAGAAGTTTTTGATTAAGAATATAAAGGAATACAAGCTGATATATATAGATGTACTTCTGAATATTATAAAATAGTTAGTATAAATACAAGATAAATCCATATTAGGTTACAGTAGATCTGTATAAAAAAATTTACAAGAATACTAATTAGAAAGATTACTTAAAAAGTTCTAAGTATGATATTTATACCCAAAAGTTTATAACTGCAAAGAGTTCCTAATTAAAAATATAAAGGAATACAAGCTAATATACTTCTGAACATTATAAAGTAGTTAGTATAAATATAAGATAAATTATATAAGAGTTAGTATTACTTTTTCTGTTAGCAATACCTATCATAAAACCTATATATATCATCCAAATAACTTTCTCTTATTCAATTATACTGTTATTTATTCCTATCTTCTTTCTATGTTTTACAACTTTTCTTTTAAATTAAGTTCTTCTAATTCTATTTCTATTCTACCTGATTTATTTTTTAATAGTTATACTACATTACAAGTATCTACATCTATACAACCTTTATACAATCTTTATTTAAACATTTATATACACAATGTTAGAGGTTATAATATAGTAACTAAAAGAGAAACTTGGCAAAATTATTGTCTTCATAATTATATCTATGTTTTCTGTATTACTAAAACCAAAATCACTAACAGTACTAACTCTCAATTTTACAATAACAACCTATTTACTTACTTCTGAGCCAACTCTAAAAGCTTAGCAGAAGGTGCTGCTATTATGATTCAAAAACATTTATAACCACATGTACACAATTTCCAAATACATTATAGTGGAACAATTGCTTTTTTAAAAATAATATTAATTCTAAATTATAGCTGTTTATCTTTCTTCTACTAATATGCAAAAATATAACAATATACAAAATACTGTCATTGCATAGATCCAACAAGCTCTCTAATACAATCTTCATTTAATAATATTTGAAAACTTTAATATACATAATAATATTTGTAGCTTATTATCTAAATTTAAACTCATTAATTATTTATATTATTCCAATATGTTTGATCTTAATGCACATAATAATAACAAGCACTTTACATAGTTAGATAATACTAGTCACAGTTACATTAACTATATCTGAACAGATTTATTTAACATTTAATTCTTTTTTTTATATAAACTTGATAATAGCAATATCTTACCACTTAGTAATCACTCTATTCTCATATCTAACTGGACTTTCACTAATATATATAGCAAACCTTCATATTATCATACTGGTATCAGTTACAGAATCTTTAACTATAAAGCTATGTTAACTGATAAATAGACAGAATTTTCTAACCTTTTCTCTTACAATCTTAGTTATCATAATATATCACTAAATAGCAATACTAATGAAAGTATTGAAACTATCTAGCATAAGATCAAATATTCAATAATTAATACTGCAATACACTCTATTCCTAACAAAAATCTGTAAATGTAGCTACAATTATCAATATTCCTCTCACTTTACCTTACTTTACACATTACTTAAAGAGCTTAAACATCTAATAAAAATTGTCAAAAACATTCACAATAACCTTAACATGTATATAATAAACTTTAGAATTAAGACCATTAATAACAGATCCTATTGTGACCTTTAAACTCTTAATCCAGATAACTATTTTTAAACTCATGTATGAATCCAACATGCACAAGATATCTGAAAACAACTATATCATGCTTATCATACAAAAAACTTATTACTACTTTATTAACAAATCCAACAAGCAATTAAAAAAAAATGTAAAACACTTTCAATATATTCTAAACAAGCTATTAACAGTATTTTTAACTAATACAAGCTTCTATTCACTTTTACAATATTAAACTCTATAACTAACTCATTACAGACCCTAAACTTATAAAACAGCATATACAATCTTATTTTTATAACTGAACTGCATATTGACCTATTGACCAAACACTGTTTAATAGCTTCTAACATACATATTATCAACTATAAGTATATATCAATATCCAATTGTATAACTTTCTCAACTTTCCTATAATATAAAAATAAGTTCTACAAACTTTGTCAAAACTTTCTAATAGAAAAGTCTACAAACCTACAGACATCAACTTTAAAATGCTTAAACATGCAGACACTATCTGTATTAAAACTATCACAGCTCTATTTAACTGTTGCTTTAACTTAAGTCAAATTTCCAAACAATGTAAATATAGTAAAATTTATTTGATTTCAAAATGTAATATATTTAATAATAATTTAAGCCTTACTTATTTTATTAGTCTTATTGAACATATTCAAAAAGTCTATACAAAAATTATTACTACTAGAGTCAGTATTATGTTTCTTAATATCTTATACTTTCATTATACAATTATGTTGTTTTACTTAACAATAGTATATCTATACCAATTCACATACTTAATAATCTTATTGAAAATGCATTATGCAACAACAAACCAATTTGACTTTTATTTCAAAATATAAGTAAAGCATATGCTTTAGTTAATTTTACTCTTCTTCAAAAATCTTTACAACAACTTGCTCTCTCTTATCTTATTATAAATGTTATTATTAATATCCTTCATAATTAACAAAATTAAGTTATTATAAACCTTGAACATATTTTATTATATTTTATACACAATAATATTAATCAGGATAAAACCATTATACATCTTTTATAAAGAATCTACTATGACCCACTTACCTCATATATTCATAACAACTTCAAAGCTTATACTACACAAGTCTTTTGGCTAACTAATCTAAGATATCAAATACATAATAAGCTTAACTCATATTGCTCAGTTCTTGTTTATATCAATAATACTTTTTGGATTACATCTTTACAACAAGAACTATTACAAATCCTTTTTACAGTTGAATTATTCTTTAACATGATTAATATACAAATTAATCTCTCTAAATTTGTACTTACAACTAATAACAAACAAACCAACTATACTTTTATCATATACAACAACCATCTTCTCAACCTTTATCTACCAAATAAACTATTTAAATTTCTTGGATGCTAGTTTATACTTAATAACAAACAAGTTAAAAAAACCAAACTTTTCACTGCAAAATCATTATATCTTGTTAAAATTACAAGTACTAAACAAATTACTAATACACATGTATGTTATATTATCAATACTGTTATTATTTCCATAATTGAATACCATTTTTATAATATTGTTCTTAATCAATATACATGTAACAAAATCTTTACAAGTTATATAGAACTTATAAAGAGCAAAGCCAAACTCAGTTACACAATTCCTATTAGCATACTACTTTATCTTTAACTATATAACATCTATAATATATAAAATATTCAACTACAACATCATATTACTATCATTATTAAAAAACTCAATTCTTCTGACCTATTAGAAATAAGTACTTACATTAGGCTCTAACAACTTCAAAATAACTTATAGTTATCTACTAGTATTCTAATATATAACAATCTTATTATTGATGGGTCTAACAAATATACTATTAATTTTAAAATTATTTAATTTTTTAAACACCTTGGTATTACATTTGCATCTAACCCATTATACAATATCCTATATACTGTTTAAGAAGAATTTATTTCACTTAAATTACTACTTTTATTATATTTAAAATACTTAACTTTTAAAAAACAACTTAGATACTATTGTATTTTTTATTTGAACCAACTAACTATATTTGATAATTTATGTTTTTTAGATTAGAAACATATATCTATATGCATAAACAAAATTCCTAAAGACAAACAAACACTTTGGTTTAATTATTTAGAAGATCAAACTACAAGTTATTTATACAATTATACTTTCTATTAACACTTATATTTATCTAATACAAACTATTATAGTTATTCAACTAGACACTTTTTTTATAAAAAAAATGATCACTTATTATAGTACTTAATGATCAAATCATTACTAGTAAAGCCGAAAAACAATTCTCTTCTTTAGAAACTATTCTTATAACTCACTAGTAATAGCATATAGAATAACAATTTATTTGTTTATACCTACTTCTATTTATTTAATTACAAGCTTGTCCAAGTTGTTCTTTTAACTTTTATATAACTGTCAATAAATATACAATCAATATTTTTATTAACTTTTTTTCTAGATTTTTGGTTAAGTTAATACATATAACAAAACTCTTAATTTTAATGCCAATTATCTTGATCTTATATTACTATTACAATTTGACATTCTATTCAAATTCCTAATTCTTTTAATATCAATATTACAATATACTTAATTTCAATTATATATGAACCTAGTACAATCTTTAACAAATTGTTAACTACAATATACAACTATTAGAACTTCATTATTATACAAATGATTCAGTTATTAATCTGAGTATCTTACAATGCCTATGGCATTAGATGGGCCCAAATTTTAAATAACAATATACTATATATATTTCAAATCTAAACAAGATATTGGCTTTGTTTATATAAGTCTGAGCTTACTACCATCTTATTAGTTCTTATTACTGTTTCTAGAAACTGTATTATATATATATATACTAATTCACAGTCTGTAATCTCTAAATATAACAGTTTTTCAAACTTAACTCATATTCTATTCTATATATACACATTATATTTTTCATTATAAAATATATTTATTAACTTTGTCAAATTATACAATATCTATATTATTTTTCATAATGTTACTGCTTATCAGAATGATTAGTACAATAACTTTTGAGACTAACTTGCATACAGTCATTATAATTTACTATATTTTACCTTTATGTCTTATAATATTTATAATCCTAAATACACTTTAAACTTTAAAACCTTCTTCTTAGAATTGCCAACTTATTTCAATATCTGTATAATATGTCATGCACATATTTATGTATTATAAATTACACAAAACTGTTTTCAAAAATGATATAAAATTTTTAACCAAGTTAATTGGCAAGCCATTTAACTATATATTAACAACAATCAAAAATCTTAAACTTCTTATACAGCTTTCAGTCCTTTATTCTTAAATTCTTTAAAATTAAAATTCTAATAGATGATCTTTTTACTTTATATATTTTATACAAACATAATTACTCATACTCACCTATCTGTCATTAATGTCATCAAATTAGTTTTTACCTCTACTAAACAACTTGTCTATCTAATCAATTGCTATACAACCTTATAAATATTTTATGACAATATACTTTAAATACTAAAACACTTAACACTATTTCAAATACTATAACTAATTTAATAACCAAATCAAGCTATTGAGTAGTATAATTATTTATAGTATATCAGACTTACCTTTAGTTTTTTCAATTTTAACAGATCTAATACCAAATAAACTTATTGATATTATTACAAATTGTTATTTAAAAAAGTAGTCACAATACTTGTTATCAAGTTCTTATTTCATTTTAATCAACAAATCTATCATAAAATTTGGATTTTATACTGTTGTTAACATTAAGAGTTTTATATATTTTTGACCATAACTTTTGATGTACCAAACAATTTGGATAAAATAACCACTATTGGATTTAGCTCACTGAGATGATTCTAATGAGCACAAGATTATGTGATTCTGATTACAGGATTACAAAATCAGAATGATTTTGATGAAAACACTAATTTTAATACATGTGACTTGATTCTGATTAGTTCAAATTACTGTGCTAGAAATCTTACATTTCTAACAGATCTATTATTTCTATTATATATATTATATCTATTATATCTATTAGTTCTTATTATTATAAATAGTATTTATTAGCAATAAAGTAGTCTTTATTGTAATTATTTATATATATAAAATATCTATAAAAATACTGCTTTCTGATCCTTCAAGAAAGTTAAGTGTCTTTATACACTTCAATAAGAAGTATCTTCATACATTTCAATAGGAAGTGTCTTTATACATTTTATAGTTAATAAACTGAATGCAATATTTAGTATTTTTATATACTATCTATTGTTGCCTCTGCCTTAAATCCCAAATCACTTTGTATTTTGTTAAGTCTTATGTAGACTTTTGTATAGAATCTACCAAGTTATAGTTATCATATTATAGTTGAGCAGTTTCTGTTATTATTGTGATTAAAAGAAAAACTACAGGTTAACATTTTGGTGATGACTATAAGATAAGTTCTCGATTTATCATAGATAATTAATTTTAGTTAGTCATAAGGAAACTCTGTCAATATTAATCTATTTGATCTGAAATTTGAAAAGTATACAATTGAAAACCTACTGAATCTTTTCTACTAAGTATATTTTAATAAGAAAATCCTTCTGAAACCCGTTATCAATGTCAAAATAGAATGTTATTTTTGATTTACAAAGAAATTACAAGAAACCTCTCTTGAAGAAGCATTCTGACTATCATTATACCAACTTCAAACATTCATATCTCAGCATCCACTAGATCGATTTTAGTGTTTTAATCTCTTTTAGGACTGGAAGAACTCCCTCTATAACTTTTTCTTAAATGACAAATTCTATTGTTATACTAAATTAAAAAGATATTTGTTGAGTTCAAAAATTAGAATTTAGAAATAAAAGAATAAGTGTTTGCATTATGACAAACAGCTTCTAAATTGATAATACATGCAATTCAACTTTGAAAGACACCTATTAAAAGTATTTATACATACCCAAGAATATACCACTCAGTTACCTATCACTAAACTAAGCGATTCTTGTAAAATTTGTTATCCTATAACTACAACTGTACCTCTTGATTTTCAAAACTTTTATTTCTGATATATTAGACAATATTCTGCCTATGACTTCTCTATCAAATCTATAGAATATTTTAACTAGATTAAATAAATATACATCCAACTCAACCTATCTTAATTAAAGAACACTATTTTCAAACTTATTTTTAGTTTTAGATATTCTAGTTCTCCTAAAAATATTATTGATATTAAAAATATAATATCTTTAGCTGTTTATACTAATTGTTATCAAAAGAAACCTTTTACATTAATGAAGAAGATTTAGAATTCTTCTATCATCTTGAATTTGAAAATTAAAATAACTCCTTTGAAATATTTTTTAATCCTCAACAACACATACCTAACCCCTTATCTAACTAACAAATTCAAAATATTATGGCTACTGCAGCTGATGTTCTTAACTATCTAAAAGAAAATGAAAAAGGTAAAAATGCTGTTTGAATTGAACCTTTCCATGAAGATGGAATCCAGGATCCTTTAGCCTGGATTGCTGACTTTGAAAAAGCTTCAACTGCTAATAGCTAAAGTCTTGCCAAACAGAGAAAAATCATGCTAGCTTTTCTTAGAGGAAATGCTGATAAATGGCAACAAGCTTATTATACTGCAAGTGCTGTTACTAATAATGCAGTAAATGATTGAAATGCAACAAAAGTTGCTTTTATTGCACAATTCTGTAATCAACATTGAAAAAACAAATGGATTAGAGTTCTATAAATTAAAACAACTCCCCAATAAACTAGTTGAAACCTACTATAGCTGATACAAAAGAATTGTCCAATAAATAGAAACCAATAACAACCTAACCAATGCCCAAAAGCTATATCATTTTAATAAGGGACTTTGTCCTGAAACCCTTTCTGTTATCTTTATACATAATCCTAATACAGTAGCTAATACTTTAGAATTTGTAAAAAGATTTAAATAAGAAAAAGATTTTATTACTTGAAGTGAACCTAGTTTAGCTGCTGTTAACAGAAGTTTGAAAAAAAATATTAATAACCTAACTAAACAAATGCAACAAATGACTCTTAATTATGCAATTATTGCATTAACACTTACTGAACTTATACCAAAAATTCAACAACAATTTCAACTCAGAACCCAGTTCTAACCCAGAAATCAATATCAACCTAGGACCCAATTTCAATCTAAAAACCAGTACTAAAGACCTTTTATTACCTGCTATAATTATAGAGAAAAGGAATACTATACTCAAGATTGTCTAGCTAAAAAGCAACCTACTGTGAGTCAATATAAGCAAATGACTCAGGATAATAGAAAGAAAAATATCAACTATATTGGAATAGAAAATAATAATGTCAATGAAGTATATATTATCAGAATACCAAAAAAATCAACCCTATTCTACTAACAGAAAACAGACCAAGTTTTCAAACAAAAATTCTGAATTTTAAAGAGAATTTAAACTTAGAAACAGAACTGTCATGTCAGATGAATCTGATACTCAAATAGATGAAATTTCTGTAGAAATTCCTATTGAAATACCTATTACAAAAAAAACTAAACCAAAACCCAAATTCAAAACTTATTCCTCTGTAATCGAACAAATTGAACTCTATGATGTCTCTACTAACATCCTAAACATAAAGTCTTTTGCCACTATTGGACAATAGTTACAATTCTTAGCATAGCATAAAAATCTTACAAAAATTTTGCAAAAGAAAAAGAAATTTATTACTAAATCAAATTAAGCTGAAACTGATTATTCTAAAAGACCATAGCAATGAAATGTTATATCTGAATTAAAGAAAACCCTATTGTTGCTATTCTTGATTTAGAAGCAGCTATAAGCATTATTACAGCTAAGCTCATGAGAAAATTAGAACTCCAAATCCAGAAACCTTCCAAAACTATTATGATTACTACCAATAAAAATTGTACCAAAGACTTAGAAATTATCTCTGATATGAAGATTACTATTTAGGATATTATTATTCCTATTAATCTTTAAGTAATAAAATCAATGAATGAAACTCTTCTTCTTGGAACAAATTGGTTCAACAAGTCAAGAGTCAAATTGGACTTCGAAAACAATACTTTAAACATTTGATACTTAGAAAAGAAAGCTACTACTAATGCTACTTATACTACCAACTCTTATCCTATCTTAGAAGAAGTAGATAAAGATGAAGAAGATCAATGAATTGATAAGATAGATGATGAAGAAGAAATGAAAACCTATCATTTAGAAGAATGGCCTTTTGTAATCGATGAAATGTATTACAATTCATGGTCAGAAATAGAAGCTACTTCTGTCTTTTATCTAATTCAATTGTTAGAAGAAAAAATTTATTTAGTTAAAAACCTAAATCTAAATGTAAATCTGGAACTTACCAAAGACCAACATGTCTAAGCTGAACAACTCCTAATGGAAAATATTGATATTTGCTTAGAAAATATCTTAAAAGATGGACAGTCTAAAGAATTAGAACAAACCAATGTTATTTATCATAAAATAAACACAAATAGCTATAATCCTATTAAACAAAGAGCCTATCAATACTCTTCTGATAAACAAGACTTTCTGCAAAAAGAAATTCAAGCAATATTAGAAAAAGAAATTATTATAGAATCCTTTGGACCTTGGTCTTCTTCTGTCATACTTGTGCCAAAAAGGATGGCAAAAAGAAACTTTGCATTAACTACAAGAAACTCAATGCTATTACAGAAAAAAATGTATATCTACTACCAACTATTCAAGAAATTTTAAACTCATTCAATGAAGCCTCTTGGTTTACTAGCTTAGATTTAGTCAGTGGATATTGGCAAATTGCTATGAAGGAAGAAGATAAAAAGAAAATTGTCTTTATTATAAAATGGAAAACAATGAGTTTAATGTCATGCCTTTTGGACTTACCAATGCACCTGCAACTTTCCAAAGATTAATGGATAAAATACTTTACACCTTTATCAACAAATTTGTAGTAATATATCTAGATGATATTACCATTTACTCCAAAACCTTTCAAGAACATTTGAACTATGTTCAACAAATTATGAATGTTCTAAAAAAAGCCAACTTAAAACTAAACTTAACAAAATGTTATTTCTTCTTAAATAACATCAAGTTTCTAGGACATGTTATTGGAAAAGATGAAATTAAAACAGATAAAAGACTGATAGACAAAATTAAAAATTTTCCAAAATCTACTAATCTTAAACAACTAAGAGGATTTTTAGGAATTGCCTCTTATTACTAGTGATTTATAAAAGGATTTTCCAAAATTGCCAAATCTTTAAACCAGCTACTGAAGAAAGATAAACCCTATCTGTGAATAGAAAAATATCAACAAGTCTTTGACATTCTTAAAAATTACCTTATCTTAGACCCTATCTTACAACATCCTGACTTTAATTGACCTTTCTATCTGCAAACTGATGCTTCAATCTTAGGATTAGAAGCAGTTCTATTCCAACTAAATGATGACTACAAGGAATATGTTATTGCTTATGTTAGTAGAAGTTTAAATAATGCTGAACAAAACTATCCTCTACCAACTTAGAATGTTTAGCTGTTATTTAGGCTATTGAACACTTTCACCAATATTTAAGAGCCAAATATTTCTTTCTTATTACTAACTATTCTAACTTGCAATGGTTAAAAACTTCCAAGCTTAAAGGAAGAAAAGCTAGATAAGTTATGAAACTAGAACCTTATAACTTTACTATAATTTATCATCTTAAAAGAAAGCATAATAATGCTGATGCTTTATCAAGAATGTATGAACAAGAAACCAACATAATTCTAATAAAAGATGAAGATGAATTCCCTTCTGAAATTGAAGCTCTTCAAATCACTATACAAAGATAATTAGCAAAAACAGAATTTTCTTTGTATCAAAACCAATAACTTGAACAATTAACTGCTATGTTGAGACCAAACTTATCTCCTATTGCGAACAGGATACCAAATCCTATACCAAACTTGAAGTATTCTTTAATAGTTTTAAATGTGATAATGGACCATTATTTAATTAGAGTTATATATAACAACTCTTCCAGAAATATAGAAGAAATACTGAAAAAAATAAATATCCAATTAGTTGAAAAGATCCCAATACCTAATGCTAATGTTGACATATTTACCTAGGCTCTCAATCTACTTGCTACCAATGCGAAAAAGACTGTTTTATATGGGCAATCCTGAAAAGTACCTCCTTAAATATCATTATCAGATGCTTTCCAGAACAGATTTCAGTTCCTAGAATTGAAAATAAAGATGTTGAAATCTTTCATATAACTGTTATAGAAGATGTTGAAGAAACTTCTACAAATATACAAAATACAATAGACCCATTCAATTATCAAGACATAGTAGAAACCTCTGCCCCAACTCTACCTGAATATTATACTACCTCCTTACAACCTTACCCAAATATAGAATTTAGTCAAGAAGAAATCCAATACAGTGGAATGCAATGTATCTGGTTCTATATTAAACATATTAGTACCTGACTATTTCAAAAATCCAATAGAAGAGACTGGCCTAAAGATTGAAAAGAACCAGCAGCTCAATAGTAGTATGGAGATAAACTTTACTCATTATCTAATAAATGCTCCAAATGTCATATTGATCTCCAGTTATGGCATACTATTAAACATGTTCTTTAGAAGAAATTGCTAAATGTTACTGGCTTACACCCAATAATGAAAACCATGATACCTGGAATAACCTTATTGAAGAAGCTGACTAAACCCAATCTAAAATGAACCTCATTGATGACACTTCAATTGAAAATCCTTTTAGAAGACTAAAAAGTGATAGCCAGTATCTGCTAAGCAATTATGATCCTAATAAAGAGATAGATACTTTTAGCAATACAAAATTTAATAACACTAATAATGTTAATATAGAAGTAGCATTAGTTAATGGAGCTTGGTGGCTCTTCTCTTTAGAAACCCCCTTTCCAAAATATTATTTAGAATTTAATAACTATTCAAAACATTATCTATGTAATATAGTTTGGTAGTAAGTAGTTAATCCAACTTATTATTATTATTATTAGTTATTTTATTTATATATTATATTTATATTTTATTAAAAAAAAAAAAAAAAATAGACAAAAACAAAAAAAAAAAAAAGAAAA
>CAJVQA010002262.1:0-22514 GCA_910591915.1 Cetraspora pellucida
CATAAATAATTTTAACTTACCTCTCTTAGAAAATTCTTTCGTGAACCAGGTAAAGTTTTAAGTGCAACTACACATGATGGTATATGTGATTGTACATAGTTATACCTAGTACCCGAAACCATTCTTTTACCATCTAACCAAGTTGCAGAAAACACAGTGCCAAATCCTCCTTCACCAATCATTTGAACATTACCAATCTCTTAAAAGGAATCCACTCGATTAGATTTTCGTATTTCGTGGTTTTAAGTTGAAATTCCTTAATGCAATCGTCGATATCCTTATTTCCACTTGTCCATCCTTGTGCTGTTTTCTGAGGGTCGCATGCTTGACACCATGCTTTAGATGTGTTATTTCGGTTGCAATTTGCACATTCTCCATTATTTCCATCTCTTTTTTTATAAAATTCATCAAATACCAACATATATTCATTTTTTGCAGTGTTTAGAGTTAGACCATATACTTTAAGAACACTATTCTTTGATTGTGCATGATCTACAAACTTATTAAACATGATATAGGTTAAAATAAAGCTATATATATTGTGTAATAATGATATATTATCAATATTTTAACTTACTTCATTTAACATATCTAATAAACTTTGTGTTCTAATTAATATTTTAAGCTCCACTACGTATGATGATCTACGTGACTGTGTATATTCTCCATATTCACCTGAAGTAATTCGTATTCCATCTAACCAGGTTGATAAAAATCCATTACCATTCCTTTGAATATTCTTTAATCTATTAAAAGGAATCCACTCGATTACATCTTCATAAGATTTAGCTTTAAGTTGAAATTTCTTAATGCACTCATCAATATCTTTATTTCCACTTGTCCATCCTTGTGTTGTCTTCTGAGGGTCACATGTTTGACACCATGCTTTAGATGTGTTAAATCGCTTGCAATTTGCACATTTTCCATTATTTTTATACCTAAATTCATCAAATACTAACATATACTCATTTGTGATTGTATTGTGAGTTAATCCATAGACACTTCTATGCTTTAATTGACTATCTAATTGCACATGATTTTTAAACTTATAAAATACATAAACAGTATAAATTAAGTATACAAACTATTAATTAAAATACACATAATAAAGTAACATTCACTCACTTCTTTTAAAATATTTTGTGTTTTACTCAATATTTTAAGGGTAATTGTGCATGCCGGTATACGTGTCTGTGTATAACTATCTCCCTATAAAGCTTTATCGTCATATTTTACATGCCGTATTCCATCTAACCAGGTTGCTAAAATTTTATCACCAATAGTTTGAATGTTAACTAATCTATTAAAAGGAATCCATTCGATTACATTTGCGTAGTATTCAGCTTTAAGTTGAAATTCCTTAATGCAATCGTCGATATCTTTATTTCCGCTTGTCCATCTATGCGCTGTTTTCTGAGGGTCGCATGTTTGGCACCATGCTAAAGATGTGTTATATCGCTTGCAACTTGCACATTTTCCATAATCTTTTTTTCTTTTAGAACTGAATTCATCGACCATGATTCTAAGATGTTACGGAGAAATTAATACGTAATCGTTTTGCATTATATGCAGTATTATAAATAAAGAAATATGTATAACAAGATATGTAGCACAAATAATCACTTTAAATATAACGGCCATCTTACTTTATCATTTAAAAAACCCATTCATTTGAAACTGTATATAATTCCCAATAATTTCGGTTCACATAGTTGAAAAGAAGTTCTTATTCATAACAGAATATATTAAGTATTTAATGGAATAAAATATCTATACTTATTTGTTATTGTGTTCTTGTTGAAATAATTGTTATGAAATTACCGGTATTCATCTCATTGATTGGACTAAATTTAAAATCCTTTGTATTTTTTGCAAATTGAAATTTCGTCTACGAATCCATTTTTTGCATTCTTAAAAATATTTCTTGCGAAATTCTAATATAAAACCTAACCTTAATAATGGTCGTAGGCGTTATTTTAAGAATCATGTTCTTCAAAAATAGTATATATGACCTCGAATTAGCGCCCATGGGCGTTTCGAATTAATGCACATCCCAATATAATGGGGTGGCCGTTATACTGTGTAAAACCAAGTTATATTAGTTACCTAGTAATTCATTTAATCAATAATTTTTGTTTTTTATATATAAATTTGGGTCTTGCTCTTTTAGATGCACAAGTTGCACTGTTTTTTGATTCAATGTAAATTGATTTTACTACTATGACTATAAAGTTACAGTGCTATTTTTACATCATTTATAAGAAGCAAATTTTTTCAACTATTTTAATTGAAATGTTTTACTTAAATTAGTCAGTAAGTTTTTTCTGTAGTTTAGTTCTCTGGATCATAAGAATTCTTGGTTGCATCTAATCGCTTATGTACCATACGTACAATTTAACGTTAAGATTTACACAAAAAAATTTCGGTAATAAAATTTTGTATGATAATACATGTAGTTTTGATTTAAATATTAAATCATCCACCCCAATGAATCAATCAAGGGGTCTCCGCGTTTATTAGTCTGAAGATTTAAAGTCATTTCATACGGGAATACACGAGTATACTCGTCAATCATTCAGATTCACCCTTATTTCGAAATAACGTACAGGTAGCGATGGGCAAATCGCAGTTTTTTAATTTTTCATGAATTATAAAAATATATATAATGATTATCACTAGAAATATAGTTTCTTGTTAAAATAATATATTTTAAATAATCATACATTTAGCACGCCCTTGTTTATAATCTGGTTCTGGTCCAAGTTTTTCAAAATGATGCCAAATTGGTTTATTAACACCCATGTTATAATAACGTTGTTTAAAGAATGACTTAATAATGTTTATATATTCATTATGACAAGGAATAGTAAGTAAGAACTATCAACGGTAAAAAAAATTTAAATCAAGTATACGCATATATATCGATATATAAAAATAAAAAGTTCTACATAGAAATGCATGCGCATTATCAACTAGAAATTGGTCATGTAGGCGGCTTCGCCGCTCAGAGTTCAAAATTTAATACGAAAATTTTAATTTAGATACACTATAACAAGGTCAATGATATATATCAAAGGAGTTTGATTGTTATTTATGTTTTTTCTATAATGTTTTAAATATTTATTTATAACTTAATTTTGTAGATTTAAAGTCAAGGATATAGAATTTTTTAAGTAATAGTAGATAATTTTATGATTTGTGATATGAAAAGGGGATGATATTGAGTGTAGATGAGTAGGTTTAAAATTTAATGATAAATGAATATGTGATCTAATAGTAGGTAGATTTGTATTATGGTTTATTTTATAGATAATTCATGATTTAGTGAAGATAGGTTTGTAATTTAAATAGGGATTAATTCTTGATTTTATTAGTGGATGGTTTATAACTTTATATATAGATGTGTTTACGATTTTGATAATGGGTGAGTTTATAGTTATAATAGTTTGTAGGTTTATAGTTTTAATGTAAGTAATATGTTTTAAACATAATTTAATGGGCAAATATCAACTTGAACATAATAGCACAAATTTTTACTTGAAAAATTTTTTTTGATTGAATAATTAGTCAGCAATGATAAGTGGTGTGGGAATCAGTAAAGTCTAGAAAGAGTGGGTTATTGTTTTAATAATGAGTGGATAAATTTAAGGACAATGTTCATAATCTAATAATAGTTATTTATTTGTATAAAGAATTTAGTTAGATTCATTTGGGTGTTTTATTGATATTTTGATGATTTAATTAATTAAAAGAATTTGGTTTGTGTGGAAAATACAGGTCTTTTGTTACTTTATTATAAAGATGAGATGTGATATATGTTAATTATAGTTAAGTTAATTGATTATATATTTATTACAGTAATAATAGAATTTTGGTTTATTTTAATGTGGAGTAGGCTTGAAATTGATTTAAAATTATATAGATTTTAAATTTAAAATAAATTTATTCTATTATTCATATATATTTTTATTTTTATTTTTTAAAAAATATATCATTCAATGTTCATTGTATTTTATTATATTATTGTCGATTCTAAAAAAAGAAGGATCAGAAAGAAACATTGTTAGCATATCTTTACAAGGATAATTAACATGAAAAGGTAAATTGTCTAGAAAAGTAAGAAAGAAACTTAAATGATCAGGTAATAGAAAATTCTTAGCAAAATTTAAGTGAATAAGTTGGGTATTTGACATTATTTTTAATTGATCAAAACATTAAAGAAGATTTTTTATATATTTAGAAATGTTTTTAGACATGAATTTGATACTCGATCTCACATCTGAAGTATAGAAGAAATTATGACAATGGTGAAGGATAATCAATTTGTCTTCTTCAATATTAGGTTTTGTGTAATCTAAGTAGATAGATCGAAGATACATAGTGAATTGATAAACAGTTTGATATTGTTGAATGTTTTGAACTTGAAGTAAAGTAAAATAGATGATCTGAATTAAAGGAAGGATCTGTGAACAATGAGTCCAAACAGTACCTATGTAATTAATAAATTGCAAATTAAGATTTTTAAAATTTGTAATAATGGGAGTATTATTCTTTTTTTTTTTTTTCTAATTAAAAAAAAAAAAAGTTCATACATATATATGTATATATATAATTTCATGAAATAATGGTTATTTATTTATTAATAAATAAAGCAAGTAGGTTTTAATTATTGACAGGTTTATATACATATTTGTTTAAAATTAGAAATAGAATATTTAATTATAGAAAGTTTAGATTATGATATATTGTTATTATTAGCTAATAAAAATGATGTAATAAAAGTAGCAAAGTTGTATTTTAAAGATTTAGATTACATATTGTAATATTTTGCATATAAATGTACAAGTGTTTTACTTTTTATAGAGTATAATTATTGTTGTTAAGAGAAGTTATTTTTGGGAAATAACAAAAGATGAAACAAAATATGAAATTGGTGAAATTTAATAAATTTTTTGATTTCAAAAGTATATCAAAGCTTAGTAAAGCTTAAATATTTTGAAATTTTAAAAAAAACAAGTTATGTTAGTGAACTAAAATGTAACTGTTAAGCATAATATGTGGCTGTTAAGCATAGTATGTAGTTTATAAAAATATGTACAAAAACAATAAATAAAATAATAGATTTTTTTTGAATAAGATTAAAAGATTAGATTTTAGACTTCAAACTTATGATTAAATAGATTTAGTTTTAAAATTTAAAGCTTCAGATTTTGTTATATTATATAAATAGATAATTTATTATTATTAGTAATGTGAGTAAATTGTTATTATAATTTTAAATATACTTGCAAAGTAATGTTAATGAAGGTATTTTTGTTTTATTTGTATTATTATGTTTATAAAAATTTAAAATAAATGCAAATAGATGATTGGCTAAAAATTATTTTCAACTAATTACAGTGTTGTAATAATAAGGTTTGAGAGTTAAGATCATTATTATTAAAGTTTGAGAGTTAAAATTATTATTAATAAGGTTTGAAAGTTAAGATTATTATCAATAAAGCTTAATTATAAGTTGAACATATAAGGCTACAAACTTATAAATATTAATAAGATAATAATTGATAGATAAGTTTCTTTGTCTTTTTTTTTATTGGAGTTTAATTATTTTATTAATATTTCTTATATTTGTTACTGATTTTTACAGACTACATAACACATAATAAAGATCATAAGTTTTGATTGATTCATTAAATAATAATAGCAATCTTCGATCAAATAGTTTATTGTTATCATATTAATATAAGAGTTTTATTTGGTAAATTTAGTACACTTCTCTATTATTAGTAAATTATTTTCTTATAGTATTGTAAAAAAAAGGTATATGTGTATATACTATTAAGTTCAAGACTTCTAATATATTAGAATCTTAATTTATTAAAACTATTGTAGTTTTTTAAAGTCTGAACTGAGTTGGTTACATCTTTTGTTATGTATCAAAAAACATGATAAAAATAAAAAAATAATTATATCTTTTTATTAACAGAACATTGTTCAAATACTTTTTTGTTAGTATATACATATTTATTTTTATTTTTTAATTTTACAGTTTAGTATAATTTTTAAATAAAAAAGAAGTTGTACAACATTATTGTAAAATTATAGGGTAAGGTAATATAATTGTTTTAAAATTATGGTTATATTAAAGATTTTTAACAATAGCAGAAGTATTACATGAATGTATTATAATTATATATATAACATTTTTATTGAAGATCAATCTATATGAAAGTTACTAAAGATAGTTTATTTGAATAAAATTATGTTCTTTATATATTTTTTTCTTATATTTAAAAGATTAAATACAAAAAAATTATATTATTATTAGAATCAAAAAATTTTTGTTTAAATTCTAGATTTTTTAGCAATAAATTAAGTTGGTCAGTTTTGTTATAAAATTCAAAATATTAAGATAATAATGGAAAGTGTAATGATTTACCAGAATGTATAAAATATGAAGCATTTTATGCTGACAAGTAAGGTAATTAATTAGTTCAGTGAGATGTTAGTAGAAGTGGATTTTGAGCAATATTTTCTAACTTTGTATATTCATTTATCATAGAATGGTCTACTATGAATGCAGCATGATTTAAAGAACATATTTTTACATGTTTCCATTTAACATAGTAACTTAATGCTAATAATCTTGACTAGTTTCAAATATTTGATTATTTAAATTTAGTAATACATCTGAAAGAGTTAATCCTTAAGTCTTGTGTACAGTGAGAACAAAAGCATTTTGAATCAGATACTGTATATGGCTGGCAGGTATTCTATTTAGAAAAAAATTAATTATGCATTTTGAAAAGGATACATTTATAATAGTACCTTTGACACAAAAGCTGACATATACTAGTTCTGAAGTTAGATCAATGTCTGTTACTATTTCTATAGTATTATTTACAATACAATGTATATTTTAAGAGTTATTTAAGAACATAACTTTTACACTAGGTTGAATCTTAATTATAGTGGATAAGTTTGTTTTGTTTTTGAATTAATAATGTTTTGAATTATTATTACAAACTTGGTTATTATAAGCATCAATGCAATTTAAGATTATGAGTTTATTTTCTTGAATTGAAATTATTGAGCATATTAATCTGTTAATATGTTCTGCAGATTTTTAGTATCCTACAATGTGGGTGGTATTTAAGTTGGTATTTATTTGAGAAGAATTTGAAGTTTCAATTTCTTTTCTTGTTAGAGTTTGCTATACATTATCATCAATTTGAACCATTCTAATTTTTTTAAGAAGATTAAAAAATTTATATCTTGATTTTGTCTTTGAGGCTTATAGAGAAATAGCAAATAAAATATTTTCTATATAGATGATTTAAATACAGAAGTACTACTAACAGGAAGCAGTTGTGCTAAATCACCAACTAATATAACATTAATACCTTTAAAAGAGTGATTATTTTTATGAAAAAATTTAAATAACTCTGAGATATAAGTTAATAATGGACCTGATATTATTGAAATTTCTTTAATAATGAGTGTATGTATTTGACAAAGAGAGTTATTAAACTCAGAGTTATAAAAGGCAAGTATATGAAAACCTTGTTCATCTGTTATAATTTTTAATGCTAAATGTATGATCAAAACACCAATATTCTGTGCAGCAATTTCTATTAGAGCCATTAATAAATAGTTATGATGAGTCTTTTGAAAGTATTCTAATAATATGTGAATAATAAATGATTTGCCAACTCTAGCTGATCTAGTAATAAAAAAATAAGGGTAATATAATTCATCTTGAGGACCTAAATAATTAGTTATCATTTGTACACACTGATATTGACTTTGTGATAAGTTAATTAATGCATTTTCAGATACAATTTAAGGTAAAATTTTAATTGAATTCAGCTGTAATTTAATAATATTGAAAATATTTAATGATATAACTGGTTCTAGTAATAGAATTATTGTTTTAATTAAAGCATCAAATTGGGTAGTGGCAAGCATAGTTTGATTTAAGATGAATTCATAATTTTGTTCATATATAGATTAGACTATATTAAAAAATTAGGCTAAAAAGTGGTCATGATAGATTGGATAGCTACTATACATCTCAGTTTCAGATTTGCATGAAAATTTTAATAATAATTGTTAGTAATAAAATAATTCATCATGCTCAATCTGTAAGAATTTTATATATAAAAATATATAACTTAAATGTTCTATAATAAAATTTCCTAGTTGATTATGATATATTATTCTGCGAGATATATTTGGATTTGTTCTTTTTATTTTATATAAATCATGATATGTTTTATAAGACATATTATCAAATATAATGTCTATAAAATGAGCAAAATATTTTTCTATTTTGTTATTTCAATATAAATTGTTATCTAGCACATCTATTATATATATTAGAGGAATAGCTTTAAAACATATATCTGGAGAATCTGTTGTTAAATATTAAACTTGTACAGATGAATTTATTATACATTTACTAAGTAATAAGAACATCAGTTCCATAGAGCCCATGTGATATATATGAATATATTTTTAATAACTTGATTGATCATATATGTTAAATAAATGAGTTGGTTCTGGTTTATTAATATATTTAGTAATATATTTGGCAAGCCCTTTATTAGTAATATATTGCACATTTATGTGAGCATTCCAAATCATTAGTGTAGGAGTATGATATGGCACTACTTATTGATTTTTTAAAGTTATACAACAATATGTATATCTGTAATTAACAGGATTATAATATGTATTTTTAGAAAATAGATATAAAAAAACCTTTTTTATATATAGAGTCAGGTAAACTCAGACCATCACATTTTTGAGTTGCATGTATGTATTTGTAAAGTACAAACTCTTTGATGTAATTCAGATTCAATGTTAGAGTCTGGAACAGTAAATTGTATAGTGTTTTTAGAGATTATCATTTGTATGTTATTAGTTGTCTATAGGCTCTATCTCTTTCTGATGATCACTTAAACCAAACCAGCACCAAAACAGTTTGAAGAGTTATGCTTTTAAGATAATGATATCTTTAATTCTGTTTAGATATATAAAGCAGATTGTTGCTAATAAACTAGAAGTATATAAAAAAACCAAGATGTAGATGACTTTTTTGATAATTTGTGTTGAGGTCAAGTCTTGTCTGTTGATGGACTTCCCAACACATTTAGTATTCAAACTAGAAGAACATTCTGAAAACAATAGAGAAAAACTTTGGTTAAAGGTTATAAAAGCTTGAAAACAAATGAACAACCGAAAACACTCTCTTTAGTTTGGCTTTTTGCATATCACATTTGTCAACCTTCTTTATCTATTTCATTTTTCTTACTCAAAAATGAGAAAATTGACTTCTTCTTTACAAAAGATCAGCATTGTTTACTACTTTTTTTTTCAGACAGTTATGTGTTGTAACATGATATAATAGAAACACAACAATCATGTATATGACCTAATATATAATGTAATTAAGAAACAAAAAAGGATTTAAGTTAAAGGATTATAGCAAATTAGAGATATATAGTAATTCCTAAAATTATGTATATAAAATTTTTACCTCTTTAGCACAGGTTAAAGTGTAGTTAGATTTTTAGTACAGGTTTAAAGTATTAGTATCCTAAATGATTACAAATAAAATATGTTTCTAACACTTTTTTTTTCTTCCTGTATCTCTTTTTAGTTTAGTTTAGTTTAGTGTTTTTTTTTTTTTTCTTTCACTTCTTTACAAGAAAGTGTTATCAGATTAGTAATACTCTATTGTAGAGTGGTAGTTGGATGAGCCCCCCTGATCCCCTTTTTTCTTTAGCAAATTAGGCAACTGATGTAGCAGATCACTTGTAAGTGCTTATAGAAGTAACTGCAGGATGTCAACTTAGCACATTAAGTCTAATACTGTTTGTATATAAACATGAATCTTAATAAAGAGCATCAGCAAGACTGCCAAAATGAAAAAAAAGTTATCAGTTGTTTAATAAACACTGTGCATATAAGCAGCTTTATGGTTTTAAAACTTGATTTTATCAAAAAAGTGAGTATAAGTGCCTTATTCACTAACTTCCAAATCTTTTTATACAAATTTTTTGAGATTTTGTAACCTATAATAAAATGTAAAGTTGCATATAAAAGTTGATTAGTAGGTAATGTATCTCCATTATCAGTATTAGCTAAAATATTATATAAATAATGCCATTGGCTTTCAGCTATTAATAATGTAATAAATAATAGTTGGAAAGCCAAGTTCATAGAACATTGTATTTAAATGCATTGTTTTTTATTAAAAATAAATGCTTTCTGTATAAATAAATGAAGAAATTATAAATGTTTTTGATTTGTTATAACATAATCAATTACTATAGATGCTTCATTTAATAATCTGAACAGCAGTAGGTAATTGATGAGTAGTGTCAACATCAAATTGTTGAATTAATCTTTGTAAATTTTGAAAATTTCTTAGTTTTTTTAATTGTAGATAAACTCACATAGGCCAGTAATAATATAGATGAAATTGCAAATTCTTTAAAAGTAAGTGATATTTTATATATTTTTCAAATGTGTTATATTTATATTGAACTATTTCTAATTGGTTTATCATTTCATAATAGTGTTTATGTTCATCAGGATACAAGTCAAAAAAGAGTAAAGATTCTAGGTTAGGATCATTTAGAGCAATTAGGATTCTGTTAGATTCATCATTTATTAAAAAGCCAGCCATCAGGCAACTGTAATAAGCATCTTTATTATGAATTTTTGTAAAAAAATCTTGGTGAAATATTACTATATCTTTATATTAAAATAATAGGGCAATTTCATCATTAGATAAGTGGGTAGCTAACAAAAAAAAAAGATTGATATTTAAATTTAATAGGATCATTCTCAAATAAGCATGTAAATATGAATTATTTTTCTTAAACCAATTTACAGCATTTGTTAAAGAATCATCAAATTAAGAAAAATGTGCAAATTTATTAAATGAATCTGGAAAAATTAAATAAGCATCTAATATTCCTGAATATAAGTTTCCTGAATATAAGTTGAATGAGTGTATGTTCTGAGAATAGCCTATAGTATCTACCAATAATCAATAATTAGAAAAAGGATTTGCTTTATAAGTGCAGCCTAAAGAACTATGTAAGAATATAGGAAACAAGTGTTTGTATTTGTACAACAGTACTGAATTAATTTTAGCTAAAATAGGAAAAAGATAAAAAGAGAATTATGAGTAGTATGTTTTTTATATGATGAGCATATAGCTATCCTATTCACAGATAGATTTGGATTAGTCATTAATAATTCAGTTAGGTATATATTAATAAAGAGATATATAAAATATGGATTATATAAAATCTATAAAGATTTTTTAGAATACATAAGCCTAAAGCAAATCGAGCAGTAGATATATAAAAATTGATGTAAGATAATATCATTGAATTTATTTAATATTTTTTGCATTCTTAAAGAAATCAACCAAGAAGAAATTATTTGAGAAATAGTTATATGTCTTGAAAAGTTTGATGAAAGATTATCATATAATTCAGTTGATAGTAAAGTAATAGTATTAAATAAAGTCAAATCAATAATTTGCTTGTTATAATCAGTAAGTGCTATATCGAGAATTTGATTTACAAAAAATAGGATTTTAAATAATTGTAAAAGATTATTTAATAAATTTAACTATATATTAATTATCAATATTATTCAGGTAATAGTATAGAACTTGCAAAAGAGAACTGAGGCTCAGTATTTATATAAATTATAATCACTAAAAAAGAATCTTAATAACATGAGTTTATAATTGAGGTTTGAAAAGTTATTTGCTTTTTTTTTTAATTGACTTTGTAAAAAAATAATTCTTAACAAAGCTCAATAGAATTTAATAAAAGATTGCATAGTTGCTTATTGAGCTTAATTTGAAGTTTTATTGAACTTTATTGACTTTATTACTAATTCTACAATGATGCATAATAAAATTAATAGGAATTATCAATTCAACTAAATAATAATATTTGTAAATTAATATAATAAACAAAGTAGTTAATCATATAATAAAAAGTCATATATTAATTAACTTGGTAAGTACTATCATATAAAATTTTTAGTCATTCAAAAATTACAAGAGCAGTGTAACTTTTGTCTAGATGTTAAGGTTTAATATAAGTTATATAGATTTGATAAAATACAAGAGCTATTATAAAATTTATGACATTTATATTTTAATAGATAAAATTAAGTCATCTAGCATTATAGCCAGTGTTGTTAATATATTAGAATTACTTCTTTAATTAATATATTAAATAGGAAGCAAATAAATATATTTTCATATTCTAAAGTTTTAGGATAAAATTCATTAATTTATTCTATTCATCAATTATTAAGTTGTTGTATTAGTAGTTATGTTGTATTAGTAGTTATGTTCTATAACATGTTATTCTTATTCTATAATGAGTAGATAAACATTTATAAATATTTATTCACTTATTTTAAAATATACTTAATTTCTTATTAAGTTAAATCAAAACTATTAAAGCAATTTTTAAATAGCAAATATTTATGAATAAATAAGCATTGCAGTAAAAGAAAAAGTGAAAATTTAAAGATTTTACATTTTTATTTAATGATACTTCAGCACTTAAAATAATTCGAACTATATTCAAAACAAAAATTATTAAAATTATTCAAGAAGAGTAACATTAGATGCAAAAGGTAATTCATCTAATTCACTAGAATTGACCAATGCTTCTTTTGCTAAATCAGTTATTTTTCTTTGACTTCAAGTTCTAGTATACAGCTTAGTTATTACAGAAAAAAATTTAGACATGAATAAAGTTTTGGTTATAGATGAATATTTGACTTTTAATGAAGCAATAAAAGAGGATAGTTTGGCCATCTGTAAAGTGATCATAGATAATGAAGATTTTTTATTTTTAGTATTATTTTCAAATTTGGCTACTAAAGTTTCAGCAATATTAGTAGATTTGTTAGCTTTATATAGTATTTTATTTTTTTATAGAACATTTGTAAGGATATTTGTATCTAATAATAATTTTTGAAAATCTGAGTATGACATATTTTTAATATGAACATAATTTTTATTATTATATAAGATAAATTCTCTGCTAATAAAAAGAACAGAATTCTTTTTTATCATAGGTGTCATACAGATTAAATAAGGTGCAGTTGCAGAGTAATAGCAGTTAATTTCAATAATGTTACATTCTTAATTCATATAATCAGTTAACATAACAGTCATAAGAGTACCATTATTTTTTATCAACAGTGGTTTATGAACTACAGCAGTCAGGTTTATTAGAATTAGAAATTTAGGAATTTTACTTAGATCTAAGTTGAAATGTACTAGGTCATTTATAAGAATCTATTTTTAAGAATAAAATATAAAAAACAAAAATTTATTTAGTATTTGTAAAAATATCATGTAAATATAAAAGATACAATATAAAAAAAACAGTAGCATAGCTATTATTTTAGACCAATTTAATTTAAAGAAGGCTAATAAAAAATTTCAAAACAATCAATTATTAGTCACATTTGTCAAAAGAAAATTCATCAAATCAAAATTATTTTAATTCTTTGTTAAATATGTTGAATGCTAGTAAAATGCTATCTGTATGCTAGTAAAGTGCCAATAATAATCAATGCATTTAATGAACAAATAGTCTAATTTTAATTCAATGAATATTACAAATATATATTTTAACTAGTATTGTCTACAAATTATAATAAATTACTCAAAATAATGATATTTTGAGAAAAAATTATACAAGTTTTTATTTTATCTTATAAATTACCTTCAAGACTAGTAGTTTTTCATTATTTTCATTAATATACTTAATAATATGAAATTTACTAGTTGTAAAAATTATGTCATCCTTTTCAAATATGGTAAGACCAAATTTATAGAAAATATCTTGTAAATAGAAGGCTTTTAAAAAGACTTTTTAAGGAATACAAAGACTTTGAGAGTTTATAAGACCTGAAGTATCAACAACTTAAAGAGTTTTAACAGTATTTGTTTAACATTTAGTAATATAACACAGAACCATAATAGTACTAAGCATTTTTTTTTAATAAATTTTTTTTCAGAAAAAAAAAATTTAAAATATTTATTTAAATTTTTCAAAAAAAATAAAAACCAACAATTAATATAGTTTTTTTTTTGTTTATATAACTCAACTAAAATAAAGCAAATTGTTTTTTTAAGGCATAGATAAGACTTGGTCTAAAAACAAATAATGTTAATATTAATCAGAAAAGTATTGCCAATCAAGCCTTACTCAATTTTAAAGTAATAAGAATAAAATTTAAAAAAATTTTCAAATACTTCTTTATACTTATCATCATAAGTAATATATATATTATTTATTTATTTTTATAATATTTATTTAACAATATTTTTATTTATTTATTTACTATTGTAACTAATATACAATTATTAACAAACAAAGCAGCATTGTACAGATTATAAATATTTACAGAATTTTTTTTCTCTATAAAAAGAATTTATTTATTAAAAACTGGAATATCAGTTAAGCCAAACCTACTGACATATTTGGATACAATAAGACTTGTCATTATTAATATAAAAAAAACAGAGATTTTTCAGATCAATGTTTTTTCATAGCTTTGTTGTCTTATGCCAAGCTGAATTAAATTATTATTTACCTTTTTTTTAAATTAATAATCAACAATAATTTCTAGACAATCATTAACAGTTGTTGTTTATTTTTATTTTTTTAATAATAATCACTTTTTTTCTATCATTTTGTGCAAATCTAAGATTTTTTTTTTTTAATTAACTGTATAAAAATTATTTTTATTTATTTTTATTTATTTCATCATATAAAAAAAAACAAACAAAAAATAATAGTAAAAAATAAAAAAATATATCAAAAATTTTTCTTTTACTATAATTATTGCAGATCAAGATTATCTATTTATCAACTTAACAAAAAAATCAACAAAAATAAAAAAAAAATAGTGAAAAGTTTAGAATCAAAATAATAAATGTAGGAATGCTCTTACAAAGTAAAAAAAAAATCTATTTTTGCATTATAAATAAATATACAGTCTTTACGATTAGTAATATATATATTTTTTTTTTGCTCAAACGCTCTTGTGAACATGTATATTATCAAAGTCATACTATATATATATTTTTTTTTGGTGTTAAGGTGAGGCCTTGCTCATATCTTTATTAGTAATTTTAGTTGTACATATTAATATACTATATATTAAAGGTATACTAAGATTGTAAAATACAAAATAAAAACTACATATAAAAATTAAAGCTTAGACAACTTTATCTGCAACCTAAACTAACTATGGTGGTTAAGGCTACCTAGATTTGTAATGTTAGAATATGATTATAAGATGTGCTATGATTAATCTAGAGTGTCAACCATATATTAATTTTCCTAATAGCCTGTTCAATCGGTAGGCAGATATTAAGATATAAGTGTAATTAATCTGCTATTCCATATAGATATAAGTATGTATAGTTTGTATGTAATCTTTTGTGATGTCTAATTTGTTGTGTTTGTTGTAAGGTATTGTAATTGTTAAAGGTTTGAAAAGATGTAATATTATTGTTTTTTTTTCAATTGAAGAAGTCAATACAGTAAGGTTTTCATATTTGGTTATAGATTTGATCATTAATATTAAGGAGTATTTGAATAATAGTTTGTGAAGCTATTTTAGTAGATATGTTGTAATTATGAATTGTTTTGATTAGAGTTTTGGGTATAAGGCCTTTAAGAGTAAGGTCCAGATAAAGAGAGTTTGCTTGAAATAGTATTTGGTCAAATGAGAAATGGTTTTGAATTTTACAAATAAGTTCATGTAGCTAACTAGTAAATAAATTAAGATTTGCTTTAAATAAAATATGCTGAACTGATAAGTTAATAATGTTTGTAATAAGAGAAGAGTTAGAGCATGTTAGCCAATATAAGTAAGAGTCAAGAAGATTACATCGAAAGCAGTTAGAATTTATAAAAATAGCTAGATAGATATTGTGAAGAGAGAAGTGTATTAGTAGTTCATTAAATAGAGTTTTAATTTTAAAGGCTTTTGATTAATTAAGCTTGAAGCTAATAAAATTTGATGAAGGTTTTTGGTTATGATTAAGATATAACCATATAGATTTCTAGTCTATGTAATGATTGATATGAGCTCATTCATTGTTTCTTTTTTGTAATGACTATATTGCTAATATATGAGCTTTGCAGATATTTTTGATAAAGTGTCTAGTAGAAAGCTTGACAAGATTTTGTTCTCATTGTAAAATATGAAAAGGGTTATAAATATTTGTATATTAAAAGATTAGCAGTAAAGAGAAATTGTGTTGTTTTGCTAAGAAATCAGCCATATTATTAAAAGTGTTGTCTGTATGAGCCTAAACTTTGTGGAAGTTAATGTTTAAGTTAAAGGATTTAATAATATTAAGAGTATGCTATAGAGTCCATGTATTAAATTTAAAAAGTTTGTTAGTATTGTTAAGTTGAATAGAAAGTTTGTAGAACTTTGAGATAACTGATTGTGAATCAGTATAGATTTAAAGTGTTGCATTGCGAGGTATAGTTAAGATTGCTGATAAGATAGAGAAGAGCTTTGCCTTATAAGCTGATAACCAGTAGTAGATTTTAGCTAAAAATTTATGAAGCACTTGATCAATATTGTTAACTTGAACCCATCCAATGCTTATTAAGCTTTGTTCAGTTCCAATATCAGTTATTGATCTATTTGTATAAAAAATAAATTCCTTATAGAATAAATTGTTTTGAAAAATTTTTTCAAGTTTGTTTGAATAATCATTAGGTTTAAAGATTTCTATAATAGTTGAATTTGATATATTAATAGTAGGATGGTTATCAGAAATTTGTAAAAAATATTTAATTGCTGTTGAATAGATAAGATCCAGATAATTAGTATTGAATTTGAGTTTAGAAGTTTTTCTTCTTAGAAAACTAGTACAAATAGTTACTGAAATGTTAATTGTGCATATTTGGTTAATTTTGTTTGAGTTAAGATAGCATCCAGTGCATGGTGTACAGTTCAATTCTAAAAGCAGATAGTTGTAATTGTGTTCTAAATCAATATTAGTATTTCAATATGATATGAAAAACTGATTTGTGTTTGGGAGATATTTGCGAATTTTGCCAATAATGATCTTATTGTTATTATTATTGTAGGTAAGTAGCTAAGGTTTAAGTTTTTTCTTAATTGGTAGAGTGTTATATGCAAAGGCATTAACTCTGAGAGGTTGAAAGTGAGGAAGGATTAAGCAGTGTAATCTATCAGATAGGATTGTGTCTTCTAGATAGGTGAACCAAGTAGGTTGCCTGTCTTTTATTAGATGATGAAGTTTTGGTAAAAGGTGGTGCCATTGGAGTAGTGAACTGTTGTCTGCAGTATATAATTGTTCTAGATAGAGTATATTGTTTTTGTGAAGTTGTTTTCTAAAAGTATGGTATTTGGGATATTGAATAAGTATTGGTTCTAATAATTGGTAGCTGTCATGAACAGTGTTAGACCACAAAACATTGGAGTTTGCTAAAATTAAAATGCCAAGATGTTGTAGAAGTTGTATAATTTTAAAATTAAGTATGAGTTTGTTGGATCCATCAATAAGTAGTTGGCTATGCTGAAGAATATTGGTAGCAGACTAGAGGTTGTTTTGAAGTTGCTGTAATCTAATTTTAGTAGAAATGCTGAGAATCTTTGAGTTGTTAATTCTTTATTGAAAGCAAGATATATAGTATTGTAGTTGGATGTTCTAAATATTATATACATTGTATATATAAGGGTTTAGCATAGTGCTGTTAGGGCTAGTATAAGAGAGTTTAGCTTTGTGTTTAATCATAATAAGATATTTGAATAAGAGTTTATTACAAGTAGAATGTTTAAGAATAATGTTGTATAATCTGTATTTAATAGTAAGAATAATTATAGTATTAGTAATATATATGTTATACGTCAGTTCATAACTTATGTCGGTCTTAGATTAACATGTGTTACTTTAAAATTTATACCGATCGGAATATGACATATGTCAAATTAAACTAATATAATTGGTTTATCAACTCATATTGAGTGAAATAAGATTCGCAGTAAAGCGGAAATTAAAAACTAATATACTAATATAATAAACTTTAAGTTGCATAAATTACAAGATTAAAAAAGATATATAAATAAAAAAAAGATAATTTTAATGATTTTTTTTTATTTTAACATCTTTGTCTCAACATGACTTCAAATAATTCATTAGTTTATCCATTTATTTCACCTCAAACCTTTAAAAAAATAGCTAATGACTATATGAGTAATTGTAAAAATGAATGGCATATAATGAATCGTTCAAAATATGATCATTGCTTGACTCTCTTACGAAATCCTTCAAGTACACATGAAAATTCCAAATTTAAATATTGGGTTCTTCATACATTTGTAGTAGTAAAAGTTGGGACGATTAAGGAACTAAATCTTAAAATAAAAAATTATAATCATGGTACACAAGTTTGTTCCATTGAAGACTTTTATGTTGTAACCTGTCAAGCTCATTAAGATACAGAGCATGATGGTCAGGAAAAAACATGATTGAAAGTAAGCATTTTATTTATTAACAATTAAAGAAAAAAAACTTGCCAAATTTATATTGATATAATATATAATTTAGATTTGGCAAAGATATTGTTTTATTTCTCAAACAATTGTTAAGAATTCAGTAAAACAATGCAATATATGTGTTACATGACATGCAAACAAACGAGTACCTGTAATAAGACCTATAATTGCAGAAAGTTTTCTTGCACATGTTCAAGTAAGAATTTATATAATTATATATATAATTTATTTAAGACTTCTAATTACAAATATTATCATTATATATTTTAAGGTAGATACGATAAGTATAACAGCAGTTTCTGATGATGAATTTAATTATATTATCCATATTCGCGATCATTTTACAAGATTCTCTGCTGCTGAACCTGCAAGAACAAGATCTGCAGAGGAAGCAGCAAGTTTTCTTTTAAGGTTTTGTTTGATGTATGGACTGCCAATGATTTTATATTCAGATAATAGATGTGAATTCATTGGTGAAATTGTAAAAAAAACAATTCAACTTTGGCCAACTATTAAATTTATTCATGAACGGCCTAGATATTCCCAATGTCAGGGTTCTGTTGAAAAGGGTAATGATATCCTTCAAACAAAACTTGGTGCATGGATGGAGGAGACCAACTGAAAGGATTGGAGTGTTGGATTACTATTTGTTATCTGTAAGCAAACAAATAAAAATTAGTATAATATATTATATTAATTAAGTATTCGTATTTATTAAATATAGGGGCAATAAACAGTCAAGAATGCAAGTCAACAAAAACAACACCATATCAGCTTGTATTTGGACAAAATCCACAAGCTAAATTACCAATGATTTCAATGCTTTATCAGCAAAACATTGTACACGAAGATGATATTCTATTAGAAAATCAATCAACTTCAGTCAATTATATGCCTTTAGTGATCAATCAACTTCAGCCAATTATATGTCTTTAAATGATCAATCAACCTTGATCAATCATAATGATAATAATAATGCACCTTTAAGTAGTCAGTCAGATGTAATTAATCTTATCATTATTGATGATGAGGATTACGATACTAGTACATACATATATATAATTAAATAAGTAATAGGAAAAGAAAACCTATAATTTTAAAAATATATTAATATGAATTTTATAATAATATATTTTTAGAATTACAGGTTTTTTTTTCTGGTCATATAATTTAATATAATATTTATGTATCATTATTCTTTATTATTTATATTATTTTAGATCAAAGTCTTCTACTAATTAAAAGTAATGAAGTAATTGTAATTGATGATAGCGACAAAGAAAATTTAGAATCTGACAATAAAAGTATTATATTACAAAGATATTCTTAGAAAACAAAAGAAAAATAGCTTGCATCAGATTCTTATAATTGTGATAGTACAAATTTAGAACAAGTTGCATCAGATTCTTATAACCATGATAGTATGAATTTAGAACAAGTACTGTATAATTTATATTTTAATTTATTGATATTCATTGTTTTTATTCCCTAGATAGCAATTATTTTATAATGCATTTATAATTTAGAAATTCTCTTTTAATCTAAACTAAAAATATCTAATTAATTTTAACTATATAATAATCATAATAATTGTTTTATTAGAGTTCACTATATCGATTTGATGCTATAGACTTAGAGAATGATTATGACGATACAATGTCAGAAAATATATCTCAAACAAGCTATGCAGATACATCATGTGAAGAAATATCACAAAGCGATATATTAATTGCATCTCAAGCAAGTTATTCATCAAGTAAAAATTCAACCTGAGCAAGTTTTAATCATCACAAACCTTTAAGAGATGCAGCAATTCAACATGTTAAGAAAAATCATCAATTCATCTGCAATGTAATGGAAAAATGGCATAAAACAAAACACATATTAACTTTAAATTCAGGTGATCTTGTAAAGATTCGAATATCTGATATTGACAAACGAAAAATAGATCGACGTGCATTGCCTTGTAAGGTCATACAAAAAAAGCCTAACTTTGATTTTTATCAGATTGGGTGTGAATTTGGAATTTTAGATAAGTGGTATCTAGCTAACGAATTAGAACCATTGGGTACTAATACATATCCTGCACTTGACATTATTCCTCTTGGCACTTTCATCTCTCTGAGAAATGCTGCGGTACAGCAAAGTTTGACACAGCCACTACGCACAGTTAAAAATAATTCAATAATTCAAGAAACAACCGAACAAACAAGCAAGACATCTCAACGCAATGGCTGCCATTGCAACAAAACAAATTGTAAGACTAAGAGCTGTTCATGCCATAAGAATAATGCACTTTGTACTAGGCATTGTGGTTGTGTGTTGCGGAGTAAATGCAACAATCATTAAGATTAACTGTTAATATGAACTTAGTATTAGAATTAATGATGGTTTATTTTTCACAAGAATTATACATTATCGCATAGATAGAATTCAATTATTGTAACTTTGTTTAATTTTACTGGCAAGCTATTAAAAAAAATGATTATTATATAATGCTAGAATAAACATTCAAAGTAAAAATATATCGTGTGTTGTGATGCTTGTTTTTTACTTTTTTAGGCGAGGTATTTTTAATCGGTATCATAGTCATTGATGACATACCGATTATTATATAACATATGTCAAATTATGATTCCAAAGTGACTTATATCAATTCGAGATTAACATGAATTCCAAAGTGACGTATAACATATATAGCTTGTTTGTCTGTAATTTTTTTAATGCCTGTGATGTTAATAAGTTGGATTGCTTCATTATAGATTAGTTGGCTTTGTTTAGTATATAAATTATTAAGGGTGAACCAACATCCTAGGAATTTAAATAGTTGGTTGGCAGGAATTGATGTAAGTGATAAGTTAAAAGTCATACTATATATATATAATATATATATAAACAGTAGAAGTAAAAATTCTCTTAAAAAGAATTAAGAAAAAATTTTTTTAATTAATTATTGTATAAAACAATATACAAAAATTCTTATTAAGAAAGTTTTTATCACACAAACAGAAGTCATACATCATACAACAACTTAATATAGCAAGGATGAACAAACCAAAATTATAAATCTTTAATTATTACTAATTAGAAATTGGCTTATTAATGTTAATGCAGGCCAGATGATATTTAATGCAGATCAAATAATATGCTAATTAGAGGTGAGCATAGGGTAAAGTTAATAAGTTTAAAGAAGATTTTAATAGAAAGCTGATTATGTGTTAAGGCAACTTGACAAAAGCATAATAATTATAATTTAGCTTTACAGTTATATTTATTAATTATGAACTTTAACAAAGTTCATAGTTATTTATTTGATTATTATACAAAGTGTAAATTAAGTAATATAACTATTTATTTATTTAAGTTTTTTATTATTATTCCAAAAGGCTTTCTTTACAATAATGCAAAAAAAAAACTTTTTTTATATACAAACTATCATAAAAGCTTAAAATAAATTATATTAATGTTTTTACTAATCATGCCAATTTATTTTTTTTATTTTTTTTGTTTTTTAGGTTTTCTTTTTATTTAATTTTTTTATAAACCTTTTTTTCTATACTTAATGTTAAAACTTTTTAGCATTTGTATTCAAGCCTTGTAGATTATATATGTAATAATTTATTTTTGAACAATAAGATTAGTAACTCTGTTTTAAAAATCAAGTAATTATATTACAGTTTTAGTTGATTATTAGAAATATTATTTTTATTTTATTCTTTAAACTATAGACTATTTTCAGACAAATTTGCCTAAAAAATTAACAAAAATATACTTATAATCTATATTTTTTAAATTTTAAAATTTTTAAATAAAATTTTGTTTGATAATATTTAAATATAAGGATTATAATATAGTAATATTTAATTTTATATTATAAGAAAAAAAGTTTAAGTTAC
>CAJVQA010002263.1:0-22513 GCA_910591915.1 Cetraspora pellucida
TACTAAATAATAATAATATAATAATAATAATAATAACTAATAATAAAATAATAATAAATCGTTCTATAACAATATTAATAAAAGTATTGTCACAGGCCAGAAAAACGTAACGATTCGTGTGTAATGATACGTAGCATGAACGACGATCAGGACCCACGAATCGTGCATATATTATCGACCCCCCCAGAAACAGAGAAACACATACAATCGGGCCCCTACACTAAGAAACACAAGATAAGGCGGTTGTACCCGAATTAGGGAAGGCATTTAGGCCATAGCGGCAATGTTCCAGAGAGACAGGATCCAAATATTAAGGGGACAAGTTAGTATAGTTGTAATAGAGTAAAGTAAAAGTGAAACAATTTAGAATATAACACTTACTCAGTCTAGTAAAACCCATGATGGTACAGCTGCGTAGTGGCGGAATGATGGGAAAGTAGGAGGGCAAGCTAAATTAAATAGAGAGGTTGTTAGTATCTACTAAAATGTATATAAAGCAAATGAAAGTTTAATAAAACACTTATCTTTCGCGCCTCAAATAGTTGGGAAAAGATCGAAACCATCATAGTAAAAGTAGATAGTTTATAGTAGTAGTTAGTTAGGGTATCAAATAGAGTAAATTGAATAAAAAAATAAAGTAAAGGCTTATACTTGCCAAATTAAATCCACACCTTGAAGTCTTGTTCTGCCGTATTAGTATCGTTACATGAGGTCTTGTCCGTTGGAGCAACAGACTCGCCATTTACCTGTCGCAATATCTAGATCTTCTTAACTAAAGTTTATATTAAAGATGATCTAGTAATACAATAAAAATTGCAGCACAGAGGGTTTAAATAAGCAATATTCTTAGTTGGGTTGCAAGTATAGTAACTAGTATAAAACCATTAGCAAACTACTTAAATTAGACACCAAAAGTGTATGTGTGACTAGTTGTATTTTCTAATATAAGGTGACTTTTTAAAGGCTTTAGTTATGAGTTTTTATGTTTTAATTTATTGAATAAAGTTCTAGTTCTAAAAGAGACTAGTTTAATATTCAAAAAAAAAAATACTAAGTTAGAATTAATTAAAGTCAAGAGTTATACTAAAAACAAATAGAATAATAGAGCAGATTTTTTGTAAAAAAAGAAACAAGTTGTAAAGAAATAATTTATGTAAAAAAGATTAAATATAATAAAATAAAGTACTATTATAAGGTTATAGTTTTCATAGTACAATACAACTAAATAACAAGATCATCTAATATAGTGATTGACTATTATAAATATATACAGAATAAAGGTATAATGGTTCATTTTACTACATAGTAACAAATAAATAATTTAAGATAATAATAGTATATAAGTTAATTTTATTAAACAAACACATAATAATAACCTTACTTGTAAGAATTATTTTAGAAGAGAAATATCACTTTTATAAGTTAAGATTAAAGATAAAAAAGTCTAGGTTGAAGTATAAGAACTTAAAATTAACAGAAAAAATACCCTTTATATATCTTTTTATTTAGTAAAAATAGTAAAGATTTGAATAACATTACTTGATACTATATTTAGAGTAATAAAAATTTAATAATATTACTGTATTTTATGGGCCAAACCACCCCCTTGTCATAAAATAATTATCAGTTATGCGGATATTTAAATGGTACATATGATAGTTTATTTATATATAATAATGCTAACAAATAATGACAAAAAAAAATCAAATTTTACAACAGTCAAATGAATGTCTAATTAAACTTGGTTCAAGTGAATCCCAGGCAACTTTCACCCATGAGGCAAGTAGTGAATATGATGGTCTCTTAATACGTCCTGAAGGAGTTAGTTTATGAATTGTTTCTGACATCTAACGATTATAAAGCACCTGGATTTTTGACTTGAAACTTTTATTAATACTAACATCTAGTAGCTGTAACTTAGATTTAAGTTTACTGAGAATTACAGCTATATTTGTATTATGAATAAGCAAATGTTCTTTAACTGGATCTATTAAATGTGCATGAAAGGAGTCAAGTATTAAAAGAGATCGTGAATTGTTAGGTGCTCTTCTAGCCCAAATGTTTTCGATCCACCATAGCATTTCATTTTCATTAACCTAATCTTTTTCATTTATCCGAACAAAAACATTATGAGGAAAATTCTCTTAAGGTAAGGTTTTTCTTTTAAAAATGCATACAGATGGCAGTTTTATTCCATCAGCTAGACACACAAGAATAACTGTAAAATTTTTTTTTTCATAGCCAGTAGTTCGAATGCTAATAGTATGGATTCCTCAAGTCTCGATTGTTGATGGGTTTGGTGAATCAAATATGAGGGGAGTTTTGTCCATATTTCCTATTAAACATAAGGGATAATTGTAACGAATTTGTAGATTTAAAATATAATTAAAGAAATTTTATTATTATTCTTCTAAATCTTCAGGTAGTTTTTGTGAAACAGTTGTCTGACATCGAAGTGATAAATTATGATGATTCAAGAAACCATTAAGCTAGTTACTTGACACCTTAAATGATTGAAGATTTAATTGATCCATAAGTGAAATTGCCTTTGCAGTTATCATTTCTCTTGTAACAGCATTTTGTAATTGACATTGATCCATAATCCAATTAACTAAAACTGTTTCAATTTGTGGATAATGAGGTGAGTGTCTGTCATGTAGTTTAAATGTTTTTGGTGAAGTTTTAATTAATTTATTTTTTTTATTTATCCAGTTACGTAATTGATTCGATTGAATTCTAAAAATTTTACATGTTTCATTAATACTTAGTTTTGCTTTATTTTGTTCATAGTAAGTAATAATGTTTAATTTTTCATGAGCATTCTATTTTCTTTTTAATTTTTTTGTTATACAAGTTTTAGAAATACTTTTATTACATAATGTCATCATTTTTTTTTTAAAAAAAAATGATCATTTTTGTGTCATATATATATAATATTTATTATAAAGTGATCCATTTGTTCTTGCAAATATAACTAAAACTAATCCATTTGTTCTCGCAAATATAACTAAAAAAATTTACAAAATGATTTGTTTGTTCTTATAAAAAAGACATAATTCCCTGTTTAATAAATAAAAGAATCCGTTTGTTCTTACAAATCTCTTATTACAATTATCAAAATAAAGATTATATGTTAGAGAAAATAAAACAAACTATACTATTTTCTAAATTATATACGGCAAAATTTAATGATGAAATAACAAATACTCTGTTTTAATTTAAATTGTGAACAGCTATTTGGTAATGGTAATTGTTGTAATAATGACATATGACAATTGTTGTAATAATTATAATAGCAATTGTCTGTAATAATACAAATCCGATATGTATTATTAAAATATCTGCAAAATCCGACAGAGGGGTGGTTTGACCTATAAAATACAGTAGATATTATTGTACTTAAGATAATAAAGATTCAAACAATATTAAATAATACTATGCTTAAGATAGTAAGAATTGTATAGAAACAACTAGTGATATTGTTTATTATATTTGTTATTTGTGCTTAAAACATTTAGAACTTATGTTTAGATACTTGGATTCATGCAAAAACACTTGGGATTTGTGCAGAAATAATTGGAGTTTATGCAAAGACACTTGTGGTTTGTGTAAGAAATATTTGGGATTCTTTTTTTTTTTTTTTTTTGATATTAAGGTGAGACCTTGACTTGGGATTCTTGTGCTGCAGCATTTGACACAGTAATTTGATGCTAAAATATATAAAACTTAATCTTATATTCACATTCTTTTTATGTTTTAAAAAACAATCATCATCATAAATTCTTGTACAGACTAAACTTACCAAACATACTGAACATGTATTTAAATGAAAACCTAATTTAAAATGTGTTGACATTGTCGTATCGTTCTGAAGATATTATTGCTATGAAGTAAAACTATATATCGCTTTATATACTAATTACTTAAGTTTATCACTACCATATCACAAGCTTATCGAATCGGCCAAACATAATTCGGTCAATGTTTCACCTGATGTTCCAAAATTTATGAGAACAGCTGTAAACTTTGATTTGAATATAACGATAATTATATATATCGATATTTTTTTGCAATGTCAACGCATCCAAAATTAAGCTTTCACTGGAACGCATGTCTAATATTTGGTGTGTTTAATCTGTACGAAAATTCATGGCGAAGATTTGTTCTTGCTAACCAACAAGACAAAAACATAAAAAAGGTATCGAATATAAGACAAGCTTTCATAATAAATACATTACACGTGCAGGCGCTAATAAAAAAAGTTCAGGATGAAAAGAATTGATTACTGGTTTAAAAAAATATATAACACGAGTTATTATTCTAAACAATCAAGATTTTATTAATATTTGTCGAAATTGTATTAAGAATTATAATCAACGAAATCAGAATAATATTTTATTTAAAAGTTTTAATATATAAAGATTATTACAAAATATAAATCAAAAGAAAACTAGCAAGAATTAGATGAGAGTATTGAAACAATGGATTTGATGACTAAAGAACCTTTAGCTTGTTCATCTATGAAAACCTGTCAGGTTTTCAATTATACTGGTTGTACCCGATACAAATATAGTTGAAAGCCCGATGACGACACTCAAATAATACTATCAACGCTAATTATCGCTTGCATACAAGTTTTCCCTGTATAGTACTCATCATTATTGTTTCATTACTGCATTAGCAAAGATATATACATTTTATTACAAGAACTTGTCGAATTGGTCAAACAATCATTCGGTCAATTTTTTACTAGATGTACCAAAAATAATGAAAACAGCTGTAATCATTAAAAAAAAAAATCAACCAGATTAGCAGATAGGGGTCACAAAATTATGCAAACCACTACCTTTAGATTTACTGGACCCAATTCCTAAAAAATCGGATAGGCTAAGTCCAGTAAGTTATATAAACTTAAAGGCCCTAAGTCCGGTTTCCCTTGGGTGAAACCTAAATTGTTCTTAATAGTTTCGATAATCTTTCATATATCACTGGTGTTAATAATGATACTGTATGGCTTAAACGATTGTAAGAGATTCGATCAAAGGTCGTGTAACGGTATTATGAAAATTATCCCTACTATACTTGATCATTTGGTAAAAAAAAAAATTTGAATGTGTAGGATTTTTTACCATAAATATTTTTGCCAATCACTAAGAATAATTCGTTAACTTTCACAAAATGTCAAGGCCAATTGACTTCGTGATTGCAGGTCTTGGCAATTCAGGACAAGAATATGCCACCACACGTCATAATGGTTCGCAAATTCCATTCTCCTACCTATTAGTGCTTCGTTACATTTACTTATCATACTGACTATATATTTTTACTACTTTGACGCGTCAAATTATACAAACAGCTGGATATATATTCATAGATTACTTAGCAAATGCAATGGCGCTTACACAGGGAGAAGGTGCACAAATGCCACCTGTTTTCCATAGACGGTATGATTTATCAGGTAAAGTTTGTTAATTCTTTAAAACCTCGTTTCATTTGATTAAGGTTAAAGAATAAATTAACTTTAATAGCTGATGTACGAGATACAATATTTACTTTTACATATGCAAATGGGTCATCTACTGTGACTGTAAGTGCTTATTGTATATACACATCATGATAATAGTCAGATGATAATTATCGAAATAATAAATAGAATTCTTTGAGGATCATTTTAATGAAACCGTTGACTGCTATGAACGAATCAGGATCGTCAGTACAAAAAGTGATGCAATATTATGCAGTTAAGGATTCTAAAAAGTTGATAGTAGTAGCCGATGACTTGAATACACAGCCAGGTATATTGATGGTTCAAGGTAATATAAATTAGTTATAATGTTAAATAATGACTTTTTCTTTTTTGCTGTAAAGTTAGTTAAAAATATTTTTTTCGAAACATTTTACGAAGGTGGAGGGGAATTAGCCGCAATGAGAGGCCATAAAGGATTAGAAAATATTGTATCAGTGATTGGTACAGATTTCGTAAGGTATCATCTGACATTCCTATAAGTTGATGCAATTATATTCACATGGCAAATTTCGAATTGCTCGATTTCTTTATTTTTAAGGTTCAGATTGGGTATTGGACGGCCTGCAGCGAATTCTACGCCAATTTCTCAATGGGTTTTAAGCCCATTTACCAAAGAAAATCGGGAAATGGTACTATAATAATTTACCATATTTATTGCAGTCTGATTACGATAATACTTATTTGACCATTATTTGTAGGATCTTTTTGGTTACCTTCTACAATTGACAACACAGGCATTAAAGGATTATAGTATGAATCAAGATTTGAAGCTTATAAAGAAGAAATTTGCACGACCTAGAAAGATACCTAATAAATTAACGGAAATGAATAGGTACGTAGGTACAAAAGGAGGATGTTCGGATAGTCTTTGAAAAAATAAATCATATTTGAAAACTCATAATTCTTAATATGCTGTGTAGTTTGATTTTTCCTGTTGATGTCCATGAAGCATAAATTTGATTAAATCTATTAACGTTAAGTATTGTACTATAGCTGCGGATAATATAAATTAACTTCTATAACGATAAAGTATAAGATGGTCTTTTTTTTTCTTTGAACAATTTGTTGAATTGTTTGTTGATCATTAAATGGTTAGTAGTACAAAAATTTAGTAAATATTAGTCATTTCATGACAGGCAGTTATAAACGTTGTCGATAATTAACACTTCAATTGTGCGTAACTCCGATAGTTTGATAATCCTTACATGCAAAGGCGGTGATACAAATAAGTTTTAAGTCTTTGGTAACATCTTCTGCGCCCAAGATCAAACAATCAAGGTTTTGGAGAAACCCCATTTTTTTTTTTTTTATGTTCCACCGCTTTAGTTTTAGATTTAGTTTTGGAACGGCCATAATAATTTTGTTAAAACGAAGCGCGATAATAAATGTATCATTTTTGTGGATCGTACTGCAATTATAACTGTCTTTCATGCTCCCCACATGGTTCAAAAAAAAAAGGGCATTTATGTGGATAAAAAAAAGGTCCAAAATTAAGTGGCAGTAGATATTTATTAACATTGGTTGATTCAGTGCATAATCACAGTGTCATACAGACGAACTCAGTGATCCGGCCACTGATTTTCTAAATCAAAAGTAAAATAATCCCCAAATTCAGTATAGTATTTATTAGGCTCAGCCTGGCTGTGTAGATTTCCTCCCTCTTCACCTTTTTTCTCTCCTTTACGTAATTGTTTTATGCTAATAGCCTCCTAAATGTGAGTATTTCTATGTGCGTTCTTGCTATCCATCTTGTAAATCATCCATCCATCTATGTTGGTATCAAATCTACAAAGTTATTGCTATATTTTTTGACTGGAAATTACGAAAGAAAAAAAAAAAAAAAAAGGAAAAAAAAAAACCATTTAGGAGCGGTTTTGCCGCAGTAACTCTTCTGGTGGTTTTAAAAGTAACGATACGTAAAATTGAGAAAACTTATAACTTACAAATGCGACTGAACGAATTATTAGAATAAAACTTATAAGAATTATAATTTATTCAAAGTAAATCACCTATATATCTTTTTTTTTTTTCTTTTTTTTTCGTACTCATCTTCAGCGACCATGGGTAAAGAAAAAACTCACGTAAACGTTGTTGTTATTGGTCACGTCGATTCCGGCAAGTCCACTACCACAGGACATCTTATTTATAAATGTGGAGTATGTTCTTGTGTTTTTTTTTTGATTCTTTTTATATTACTATATCCTAATATTTGACTAACCTACGTTATATCATATTTCTGTACTGATAGGGTATTGACAAACGTACAATAGAAAAATTTGAGTAAGAATCAATTATAAAATTTCATGATCAGTTTTTTGTTTTTTTTTTTTCTTATCCGTTTTTAATGGGCTGTTTTTCTTTTAACCAATAGAAAAGAAGCCCAAGAACTTGGTAAAGGTTCTTTCAAATATGCTTGGGTGTTGGACAAACTGAAAGCTGAACGTGAACGTGGTATTACAATCGATATCGCCCTTTGGAAGTTTGAAACTCCAAAATACTATGTCACTGTCATTGATGCTCCAGGGCATCGTGACTTTATCAAGAACATGATTACTGGTACTTCTCAGGTAATCTTTCTAATCGTTTTATTGTTACGTTCACATCGAGACCCCCCAAATGAGTTCATATTAACTATTTATACTTACGGTTTATACTTACTGTTGTCTTATATTTTTTACTTTAACAATTAAACAGGCAGATTGTGCTATTCTGATTATTGCTGCTGGTACTGGTGAATTTGAAGCTGGTATTTCCAAAGACGGTCAAACTCGTGAACATGCCCTTTTGGCTTATACACTTGGTGTCAAACAACTTATTGTTGCTGTTAACAAGATGGACACAACTCAATGGTCTGAAGAACGTTTCAATGAAATCGTCAAAGAAGTTTCTGGCTTCATTAAAAAAGTTGGTTATAATCCCAAGAGTGTAGCTTTCGTTCCAATATCTGGTTGGCATGGTGATAACATGTTAGAAGACTCTACAAACATGCCATGGTTTAAGGGATGGACAAAAGAAGTTAAAAGTGGTTCTTCCAAGGGCAAGACACTTTTGGAAGCCATTGATTCAATCGAACCTCCATCTAGACCAACTGATAAACCTCTTCGTCTTCCCCTTCAAGATGTTTACAAGATTGGTGGTATTGGTACTGTCCCTGTAGGTCGTGTTGAAACCGGTATTATCAAAGCCGGTATGGTTGTAACATTCGCCCCGGTTGGCCTTACCACTGAAGTTAAGTCAGTCGAAATGCATCACGAACAATTAGAACAAGGTGTCCCCGGTGATAACGTCGGTTTTAATGTTAAGAACGTATCAGTTAAAGAAATTCGTCGAGGTTTTGTTTGCTCTGATTCCAAAAATGATCCTGCCAAAGAATCCGCCTCTTTCAATGCTCAAGTTATCGTTCTTAATCACCCTGGTCAAATTGGTGCTGGTTACGCTCCAGTGTTGGATTGTCACACCGCTCATATTGCTTGCAAATTTGCTGAATTGCAAGAAAAGATTGATCGTCGTTCTGGCAAAAAACTTGAAGATAACCCGAAATTTGTTAAATCTGGCGATGCAGCTATTGTTAAAATGGTTCCCTCCAAACCCATGTGTGTTGAGGCTTTCTCCGAATATCCTCCCCTAGGTCGTTTTGCTGTGAGAGATATGCGTCAAACTGTTGCAGTTGGTGTTATTAAGGTTTGTACACTACTTTAGATCTGTTATTTCCTTTTAAATCTCATTTAGTTATCAATTTTCCCTTTTTTTTAAATATAGTCTGTTGAAAAAGTTGATAAATCGGGTAAGACCACCAAGGCAGCAGTTAAAGCTTCTAAGAAATAAAGAAAGGTCGTGGGAAGTTATTCCCTTTCTTTTGTTCCACATTCGACGGTTATTGCATTGCATTTATATGAACTATACGTTGTAAAATTTTCTAAAAACAAAAAATCACAAGAGTTTATTTTTTTAAAAAATCTAATAAAATCTGGTTTTCTGTGCATAATAATACAAAATCAAAAAATATTTGACTCGTATAGAAGGAACGAAATAGGTAGCATAAAATAATTTGCTTTAAAAATTTATTTCTTGTGGAAGGAATGAGGTTGCATTGTAATTAAATTTATTAAATAAAATTGTTCTAGATATTTTCGTCTAGATAACTTATTATTTGATAAAATGATAATGATCTATTTACTAACAGTAATACAAGGTTATTATTAGCAATAGAATTATAACCCATAATACATTTATCTATAAACCAATTTTTTTCCTATATTAATAGGGGTTTCCACACTAGTATCGAACCGACTTAGGCCATGAACTGTCGGATAATCCGATCGTTAGCGAATTTTTTTAAAAAAAAAATTAGTTTTCTTATCGGATCGTTGTACGTCTTGATATTCAGTTACACAATACGTTACGCAGATCAGGTTAGATTTCCCTATTCAAATTATTCGATCAAATATATTGTATATATTCGTTGAATGACTAATATTCGGCATATAGAGTACCTCTCCTTGATAGTATATCCCAACGCTCTCTCCCACAAAAAATCGTTCACCCCTGTAATTTTGACTAATCGAATTTTAAGATCAGGTGTAACGTAAAAATCGAAACGACCACATTTTTTTACAAAAACCAGGAATAGCTCTAAATTTTTATTTGGAAATCATTTTCTGCGACCTAATTAAAAATGTTTGTCGTGAAATTCTACTAGTATTTGTCACATTATTCTAATCATAACCCTATACCGCTGTTTCTTAGATTTAATTTTACACGTATTTTTTTACTTAGCGTTAGAAAAAAAAACACCACTATCACGTTACACCTGATCTTAAATGTTGATTGGTCAAAATTACAGAGTTTGTCAAATTTCAGCGATGTTACTCAAACTATGTGATGAATAGCATCACACGATTTTAGAATAATAGTGAGGTAAATACCCCATGCGATATTATTCATCACATAGTTTGGGATGTCCAAAATAGTTTGGGTAGAATAAACGCCTTTTAACGTAACTCTAAAGATTTAATTACACCTGATCTTTCGATCTAATTGGATAAAAATCACGAGGGGGATATTTTGTGGAGAGCTACCAATTATGAATGAAAGATATCCCGGGTACATTTAACGGTAGGGTTTTGACCGATGGAATGTAAAGTACCTAATGATCCAAATCGTTAGTTGAAAAACCAACTAGTTGACAACTTTCCAACTAATTAATCGATTAAATCATTAACTAGTTAAATTCCGTGATATTCCGTCTATTCGGGCTGGTTCGTGTTGACTGATTGGCCAACTAACAAATTAGTCACATGCTAGGAAAGATCGATTACTGTAAATAATTCATTATCTCACTACAAATTAATACATAAGCTTTGAGCCTCTTCGAACCCATCAATGGCATATTAAAATTTTAAAGCCAGTTAAACAAGTTATTGATTCCTTGTATGGTTATAAGGAATACATTTTCAAAAATTTAGATATCATTCTGATATGGATTAGCGGTTAGAACGCGAGTCCGTAACGAAAATATCAGAATGTGACTTTGTTAATCTGCGCTTTATTTATTTATTTTGTCATCATACTTTTGTTATTCCTTTCGGCATACTTTTGCTATTTCTTTCAGCACAATTTATTTTATCATCATACTTTTGTTATTCCTTTCGGCATAATTTATTTTATCATACTTTTGCTATTCCTTTCAGCACAATTTATTTTGTCATCATACTTTTGTTATTCCTTTCGGCACTAAGTCAAAAGAAATGGGAATCACCACTTTCAACTCGTGTTGGTAAAAAAAAAAGAGGCTCTGACACAACGTCTAAATTACCCGCCGGTATATAAGCCGTGAATCCCGGTGTCGACTGAAACTTTTAAAAATGGAACGTATAAAAGATTATTTATTGATGGGGGAAGAGTTTATTCAAAATCAAGAAAGATTAAAACCACAAGAAGAAAAAGCACAAGTAAGTATCTTCTTTATTTCATTATAATTTTTGACAATTACTATTTGTACACGGGGTGTATGTACTCGGGTGAAATAAAATTAATACCCCGTGTACCATACACTCCGTATACAATTATAAAATTTTCATAATTTTTTATATCAATAATATTTTTGACAATGATAATGTTAACTATTCTCAGGAAGAAAGAACCCGGGTGGATGATTTACGATCATGCAATAGTTTCTTCTTCTACGGGATCAGAATATTATCTTATCATTTGTGGATGTTCAATTTTGTTAAATAACGAGGTATATAAAAAAACGCGTATTTTATTTGTTGTTTTATTGGTCCACTTCTTTAACATATACACCTAATAGCCTATGTCTGTTGTCGGTGTACTTCAAGATGATACTGATCCAATGGTTGGTGTTAGGAAACTTGAGAAAGCACCTACAGAATCGTATGCAGATATTGTTGGTTTAGAACAACAAATTCAAGGAATCAAAGAATCCGTAGAAATACCCCTAACACATCCAGAACTTTATGAAGAAATGGTGATTAAACCTCCGAAAGGTATTATCCTATATGGGGTCCCGGGAACAGGTAAATTCAAAATTTCTATCAACAAGGTATCTACAGATCAATAATAAATATCTCTTTATGTGCGGGTAAAACATTTTTAGTTTCGCCACTTATCGCCAGTTTCGCCACCTTTCGCCATTGGCGAAACCTCTAGGTTTCGCCTAACAACTATAATACTAGCTGTACCAAGCAAGTATAATTTTTTTAACAAGGTTTAGAGAGTATTGTTCATAGGTTTGCTGTTTCTTGAAGATTCAGCTATGTACATAATCCAGCGTAAACCGGTCTATGATTATAATAGTTAGATTTTGTGGTTTCTGGGATTTAATGTCTGCCAAATTTATGATTATAATAGTTAAATTTGGTATTTTCAAGATATTAAATCAAACCTTGGTGTCTCGACATTGAAAAATAAACTAAATTCTTGATTGTATTTATTATTTTCTTGCTTAAAAAGAATAAATAGTTTTATTAATGTTAATAATATAGAAATAGAACTTTTCCCGATTAAAGAAAGCATAAAAGTGTGGAATTTTTGAAAAGATTTCAAGCTATTTTTTTTTTTTTTTACAAGTTTTACAAAAACTTTTTTATAATATATTTATTTATGATTTGCTTATTTAGAATTAATTTTTTAATAATATAAATAAAATTTGAACATTATAACACAAAATATTTTGATACAGTTAGTTATTGTGATTGGTTTCTAGAAGGACTCTTACAACATATTTTTTTCAAAATATTAATGTTGAAAGTTTTTAACAAATAACTTTTGAAGATTTCACTTATCTTAAATATTAATAGTCAAAACTCAAGTATTAAACTTAACAATAGAAGTGTGTTCAAGATAGAAACAATAAATTGTATATATATGTTGTGCCTCTAATGCATCCTTGCGTCAGATGACGCCCGGCCTGAGTTAGGATTAGGGTTAGGGTGAAACTTACAGGGTAATTTAGGTCAATTATTGCAGATCATTTAACGCTGGTCATCTGGTAGTCATCTGACGTGCGTTAGCTGCAATCTGACGCAAGGATATATCTGACACACAACATATATATATATTTTTTAACATTAGGTTATAACAATTTTAAAAAAATTATATTTAAAATTCTTAGTCTAGCAACCTCTTTACAAATATTATATTTTATATTATATACACTCATATATTTCTTTTTTTCAAATTTATTTGAAAATTTCATAATTTAATTATTTATGATATTCTAAATATGTCATCTCATTACTAGTCAAATATTTTAATAGTTTGCAAGAGATTCAGTATCTAGAAAGTTATTAATATAGATAGCAGATTTAGAATAAAGTAAATATAAATAAATATTAAAAGCATCTATATAACAGATACAATATTTAATTTAAAGGTATCTTAAAGTTTTTAGTAAAATAATTTTTATTTTGTTAATTTTTGATTGTTAAATAAAAGAGATATTTAGAAATTATAAGATTTTTTGTTTTAAATTTAGACAAAGCTATATATTTTAATTTGTAATTATCAAAATTTAATATTTAGAATAATGATTTCAAGAAAGTTTTAATTGACAAAATTAAAAGCAATAAATTTATAAAGTTAAAAAATAAAATAAAAGTTTTTCTGAAATCTGTTTGATAAAAAATAATAAATGAGTTAGAAGTAAAATTTTAGAAAAAATTTAATAAATTAAAAGAAGATATTGAATATAATATTTTAGAATCTATTCAAAAATTTTTTTTTTTTTTTAACCTTAAGCAGTTATGCTAGTATTTTATTAAGATTCTTAAAACTATATATTTATATAATTATATAGAATTTTCCAATATTTAAGTCTAGCATTACTTAGCCACCCTAATAGTACCTAAGTGCAACCTGTCACATTATCTTAGTTAGAGATAGACTGCTCGTCTAACTACTTAAAACTATACTAAAAGGGTCTTCCCCCTTTTGTGACAAGCATATTTATTGTCTTCAAAGCTTCTTTCTTTATTTGGTCTATCTTTTCTGCTTTTCTTTCTTTTTCTTTTTCTTTTGCTTGTTTATCTTTCTTTACCTTCTTCTTTGTTTTTTCTCTTGCACAATCACCTTTTTTTATTTTGTTTGTTATATTGATCTTTTTCTTCTAGACTTGTATTTTTTCACATTATACTTTTTATACTTGATCATAAAAGGTGTTCCATACTGTTTTTGTTACTATATCTATACACTTCTGTGTTGTTTGCTTGCTTAAGAGTCACTCGAGTCTTTTCTCTACTTTTAGCATCATAAGTTTCTTTATCAGCACTCTTCTGTTTATAATTTTTTTAGTTTCTATTTCTCCAAATAATGCCTTATATAGAACTTGTGATAAAATTCTGTTTTTTTTTCTTCCTAGAGTTCATTTCATGCTATTGCTATTGCAACTTTTTGAATTTACTTCTACAGGCTCTTTTGTCCACTACAACTTGCTAAATATGTCTGAGTTTCTTTTTCTCCAACTTGGCATACTTGGCACTCCATCATTGTATATACTTCTGACCTTTATTTATTTAGCTCCTCAAGTGTTAGTAGGTTATTCATTATGCATTTAATTGCTATAGTTCTTCTTGTGCTGAGTTTTCTTGATATACAATAGACTTCTTTTGTTCTGTTCATTTTCTTCCAAAAGCTTGACCAATTATGTAGTGTATTTTCTGTATCTGGTTCTAATGTTTGTATTGGGTTTATTTTTCTTCAACTGGCTCCTATTCTGGTATTTGCTATTATTTTACACAGAAGTCTTGCTGGTATGTCAATTTTCTTGTTTTCCTATTCTAAATGATACTCTATTCTGTCACATTTGATTTTATCTACATATATTTTATCTTGGCAATTTGCTTCTTTTTTTGCAAGAGAATCTGCTCTATCATTCTATTTGTTTTCACTATAGCTTTTAATCTTAGTTAATTCTATCTTAATATTCTTGCTTTTGATTAGACCTACAATGCTTAATATCCATATTGCATTTTTCTTCTTCAGAGCTCTTTTTTCTTCTATGTTTTGAAGTGCTCTACTAATGTTTCTTAATACTGCAATGCTATTTGTAAATACTTTTACACTTTTCTTTTCTGGTATCATTAAAATTGCTGTTCATATTGCTGCTAATTCTGCTATTGTTGCTGAAAGTCAACCTTCAAATCCTAATGTGGTTTCTTCTTCTAGCCAATCTTCTTCTTCTTTTATTTGCATTCAATTACTACTCATTCTTTCTGTGCTGTTTTCACCTTTTTTCTTATATAGTACTTCATCAGTATAAAAGCTGTATTTTCTCTTGTTTCTCTTCTTGTTTCATGTAAATATCTCTACTAACTGATTTGTAATCATGCTGTTTAATTTCTGTTTTCTAATCAATTCTACTTCTAATTCTTCTGTTTGTCTTATTCCTAACAACTTCATCTTGTCTCCTTTCTATTTTTCTATTGCTCTATTTTCTTGTATCTGTTCTAATATTGCATTTATCCTATTATTAGCTTTCTTTATTAGTAACTCTGATATCACTCTCATATTGTGGTCTCATCTTATCCATCTTTCACACTTGTTTATTATTTGTTTTAAACTGTTTTCATGACCTTTACATACACTTAATTCTGTTACTATCCTCTCTTTTTCTGTATACATTGACCAGTATTCTGTTAATACCTTTTTCTTTTTAATTACTTTGTCTAATTGCTAGTTGTGTTTCAGTCCATAAGTGATCTATTCTTTTTTCCTTCAGTCTTCAGACATCTTTGTCTACTTAATCTTTAATGCTTGTGTATTGTATCCTCTTACTTTGTAATTATCTTGTATTTCTCTACTCACTTGCATTCTTAGCATCTTTCTTTTTATCTTACTAAACCATTTAGCTTTCTTTCCTTTGCATGACAGGCTTTGAAAACTCTTGAGCTGCCTCCATGTAATCAGGTTGTTACCTTTTATATCTATAAGTTGGTTCAGATATAATAACCTTTATTTGTTTATTGTGCTGCTGCTTGCTATCTATGTTCTTGTTTCTAATATGTCTTTTATCTGTTTATCATAATTGTAAATTTTCCATAAAGGTTTTTCTGCTTTAATGCTTATTCCTATTTTCTTCGCTTTAGCTATTGTTTGACAGGCTAAGTTGTTTTTCCAAAACTTCTTGGTTTCTATTTTCTTTTTATTGTCCCAAATGTCTTCTGTTAGGCCTACTTTTTGACATCCTTGAGCTATTCTGAGCCTCGTTAATTCACCCACATTGTCTCATCTGTTGAGTCTTGAAAAGAGGTTACTTATTTGTTTTGTCATTATTTCTTGGCTTAGTGTTTTGCAATTTCCTAGATCTTTGTGCTCAATTGTGCAATTGTTTGCTGTTCTCATCATATTGCATTTATACTTAGCTAAGCATATTAGTAGTTAATATATTTTGTTAATTATTCTTTTTGATATTTTTGTTAGTTGTAAAAGATATCCTAGCTTAGGAATTATTACTATATTGTTTATATATGCAATTTGGCTTATCATTATTTTTTTGTATTTCAGATTTTTAACTATTTGACTAACTATTCCTTTTGCTTTCTTACAAATCAGTGCTTTCTTTATTTTGCTGTTTAGCCAGATTCCCAATGAGCATACAATTTTGCTTTTAGGTTCTTCTCTTATTTTACTATGCTCAAATGTGATTTCTCTTTTTTCTTTTTTTATTCTTGTGTTTATTACTATAAGCTTTGATTTGGATCTATTTATTTTGATGTTATTTACTTCAAAAAACTCTTCTGCAATGCTTAGAATTCTTAGCATTTGTTCTTTACTATTCAAGATTCATGTTGTGTCATCTGCATATGCAATTGCTGCTTGTCTATAGCTTGTAATGTTATTATTGCATATTCTTTCTGTTACTTCTTGTTCTACCATATAGTCTAGTGTTTCATCTTCTTGTATTCTTTCTAACAATAGATCATAAAAAAGACACCAAATTAGTAGTAAGATTACTCTTCTTGGTCTATTCTATTATCTGCAGTTATTTCATCTGTTAAACTATAAGTTGTAATAACTTTGAGTTGTCATTTGCAGAAAAGATTACTTACATATTCTCTTGTTTTTTGTAGAATTTTGACTCTTTTTAGGGTCTATTCTAGGTTTTTATTAGAACTAAATCAAATGCCTTTTTTATATCTTGCAAAAGTATTCATATTTTTTTATTTTTTTCTTATGCCTTCTTCATTATTATATTTAGTATATATATCAGTTGCTCTGTTGAATTATCTGGCAGACCTGTATAATTTGGCTTTTTGAGTATATTTCTTTCTGTGAACACTTTCTTGTTACTACTTTTATGACAACTTTCCTAAAAATTTTAATCAATGCTATTGGCCTAATATTGTTTAAGCAATAACTTTAGTCTATATCTTTTGGAATTGGATATATTTGTGCTATTTTTTATTTTCTTAGTATGTTTTCTTTCTCCAGAATTAGATTTGCAAAGGTTCTAAAAATTCTTTGTAATCTCTTTTTTGCATGTTTTATTAATATATAGCTTATGCCTGATATACCTGGAGCCATATTTACTTTGAGCTCTTTGAATATTTCTTCTTATTCTTTTTCTTCTATTTTTTCTTCCAATTCCTTATATCAGGTTTTTTTGATCCAATCTTTTGGTTTATATACTCTTTTCTATTCTTCTATCATTTCTTCAAGTTTGGTTCTCTATTTTCTAAATTGGTCTTTAAAATAAGCTGTCAAACTATTTAGGACTGCATTTAGTTCTGATATTAGGTTGACTTCTTCTTTGTCTTGTATTATAAATCTGTCTAGGACAATCTTTTTGTATGGTTTATTTAGTAAGCTGGCAATCATTTGACCTTGATTTGTTTTAATCATTTCACATCTTCTGTTTATATTTTCTTCTATCTGTTTTTTTTGTACTCATTTTTATTCTTCTTTTTTTCTTTCTTTGATTATTTTTTGCCAGCCTTTTAAATCATCTATCCAGGCTTCTAACCATTGTCTGTGTAGTTTTGGCAACATTGCTGCTAGCTCTTTTCCTATACTTTGAAGTTTGTTGTTTATTTTGACTTTTTCCTTCATTTTCACTTTTTGATTCTTCTTACTTTTTACTTTCTTGATTATTTGCTGAAGTTCAATAATATGTTTGTATTTTTTTGTTTTTTTCTGATTTAGTCTTCTATTTAGCTTAGTGTTGAATATTTTCTTCTTTGGAATTTGCTTGTTTGCTGCTTCGATAATAGCTTCTTCTATTGCATCTCACATTTGGTCTAGCAATTTTGTATTATATTCTGTTTTTATATTATTATCTTCTAGTCATTTTAATACTCTTTTTCATTTTAACTGATTTTGTAATTCTCTTGCATAATTTTTCCAGTCTTCTTGTTTTGCTTCTTCATATAGGTATATTGGTTTTGTTTGGTCTTTTTGTTTAATTTCTGCCTCACTATTATTTGCGATTATATGTTCTACCCATATTTCTGTTGTTATTATCTTATGATCACTGTCTATTAAATCTTCTGCTTTTTTAATATTAGCTTCTTATAGATCTGATGCCAGTATTTCTAACAGCCAGATATAATTTATTCTTGTTGCTGTTTCTTGACTTGACTATATGTTGCTTCTTTTGTCAGATATAGATTTCTGTATGAATCTGCAAAGTTTTGTCTTCTGAGTTAGCTAAATATTAGCAGTTTTTTGTAGTTTAATGTTTGCAGATATAGTCTGTCTAGTATGTTATCTACTGTGTGATTAAAATTACCAAGTATAATTACTTTTGTATATCTTTTTCTGTTTGTTATTATCTTTATAATTCTTTGTTAAATTTTTTTGGCAATTAATTTGTCGTTTGGTAAGATGTATACTCCTAGTACTATCAATTCTAGTTGTTTAAAATATAATCTTATCTCTAACATGTATTCACTGACTCTTTTAACTACTTCTAAGTGCTTTTCCTACTTTTTATCTATTAGTATTCCTATGCCTAAACCTTTTTTCTTGTCTATTGCTACACTAGTCTAGTATCTCTTGTACTGTGTGTTGTAATTATGCAGTAAAAATTTTCTCTCTCTTTTCACAATGTTTGTTTTTATTATTTCCACTATTGCACATTCTTTTTTTTTTGTCTATTCTAGAAGGTTATCTATTTTCCATCCTCTTATTTTAAGTTTATTGATGTTGTGATATGCTATTTTTAATTTTTTCTTCCTCTGCTTCTATTTTTCTTTCAGATGTTTATGTTTTGTTTCTCTATTTTTTACTTTTTCTTTTTCTTTTTTTTTGGTTTTTCATTATAGCCAAAAGATAACTCAATGTTTCTTTCTTCAAATAATCTTCTTTTACTATGCAAAAACTCCCCAATCTCCTGGTCTATGTTCATTGATTCAACTGTAACACCATTAGGAGCAGTTGGCACCATCTTTTCCTATCTTCTATTCTATTTTATTTTGTTATGCCTCAATTCTCTCTAGTCTCTCAAGAATTTTTTCTAGAAGGTTTTAGTTCTGTGCTTATAGATTTTCTTTCTTTGTATTACTATTTCCATCACCCAACTATTTTACTATATCTTGTATTTGGAAATCATTTCCTATTTTTATGCATTTCTTGTTTGAGTTTTGACTATTTTTGTTTTCACTTTCTTCTTTTCTTTTATCTATATTTCTATTCTCTAGATCTTTTCTTCTTATTTCTGCAAACCTTTTGCTTGGATTTTGGATTATTTTGTCCCAGTTTCTTTCTCTTCTTTTCTAAGAAACTTCTTTTCTTTTAACTTTTTTTTTTCTTTCATTTGACCAGAATACATATAAGTTATTATACATAATTGGTCTTGATTGTGCTGTTTCTTTTTCTTTTACTGTTGCAAATAAAATTATTGCAGTTCTTCTTTGGTTTCTGTTTCTATTCGGTGGGATGTATATTGATTTTGTACCTTTATTCCTCAAACACTGTAATAGTAAAACTTCTGAAGCACTGCTTGGCAGCTCTGTCAATTTTGCTATATATTGCCTTTGCTTTTGTCTTACTTTGTGATCTTTTTTCTCTTCTGTTACTCTTATCAGTTTATAGTTGTCAACTGGTATAGACCAAGAGGTATTTCTTTCTTCTGTTTTTTTCTATTTGTACTATTGTGAGAGCCTTGTATTTGGACCTTTTAATTTCCATTATTTGCACACTTTTAAATCTTCTGCATATATATTCGAGCTCCTTCTTATTTATATCTGCTGGCAGGTTCCAGATTGTTATATGTTTTGTATTCTTTGCTTCTTTTTTCTTAGTACTTGTATGTTCTTCTTCTTCTCGAATTTCTTTTTCTTTATAGCTTTTTTTTTTATATTTTGTTGTGCTACATTTTCTATTTTGGTATTCATTGTTATACTTTTTTTGTTCTGTTCTTCTTCTTTCTTTGTCCTCTTTTGGTATTATTCTGTATCAATCACTTTCTTTTTTACTTATCTTTTGTATTATTTCATTTCTATTATACTCGCAGTTAAAGTTTATCTCAATCTACAGATTTCCTCATTTAAAGATTTTTTTAATGGTTTTAATATGTTCATTGTCTTTTAGTAACCACTTGATGAACTTCACACATTCTTCTTCTGTTTCTTCAGGCGCATTATGTGCTAGTATATTAGTAAGTAGACTGTTGTCTTTGTTACAACTTCTTCTACTTGGTGCCCATATGCTTTCTTCTAATAGAATTTCTGCTATATTTATTTCTTTTTCTATTGTCTGCTTTCTTTTTTTTTGTCTTTCTTTCTCTTCTGATGTTGAACCTTATCTTGATTCTTTATCATCCATTTCTATATCCTCTTGTTCTACTTCTTTTGTTTGCTTTTCTCTTGATTTTTTTTCTTGCATCAGTGATTCTTCTTTTGATCAGTTTATATTTTCATTACTTACCTTTATTTTTTTTTTTTCTTTTGTAATAGAGTTTTCTTCCTGTGATCTTCTTTTACTTGTATTGTCTTCTTCTATTATTCTTTCAATTTTTCTTTCTGTCTCTCGTTTGTCTTTTTGCTTTACTTCTTTTATAGCTATTTCTTGTTGCACTATTTCTTTATTTTCTTGTTCTTGAATTTTTTCATATTCAATTAGCATTATATTCTTGTTTGCTTCTGTAAAGTTAAGCTTCTTTTCTGGTTGTTCTTTTTCTGCTTTTTCAATCAATTCTCTAGTTTTCCTTAGTAGTGCAACTTCTGCTAGATTTTGCTCTGTAAGCATGGCTACAATTTTATTTTCTTTGTCTGATGTTACATATATGCTACTTGACTGGTTGAAGAATATTTTATTATGTATTCTATTTATTGCCCAGTATGCTCTTTTCATGAATATTGTTGAGAGACTTTCTCCACGCTTTATTAATTCTATATTCTATTTATATCTACAGCCTTCTAATTGGTTGTTAAGTTTTTTTTGTTAGTTTGCTTATCTATATGTTAGATTTCACATGTATTGATATACAATTTGTGATGTTTATTCTAATTTAGTAACCTGCACGTATCTGTTGTTATTTTGCTATTACACATTTTTTGTATAATGTAAACAGATCTATGCTATAGGATCTACTGGCAATTCCCTACTACTGTTATTTTTTAGTAAGTTTTCTGCTGTTCCTTTAGTAACTCTGCTATTATTTTGCAGATAAACTTTTTCTCTACTAGTTTAATGCTTTTTTTGTTGCTGCTTCTTTCTGTTTAGAGCTATTTGAGATGTTTTCTATTGATAATTTTGCTAAAATTTTTTTTTCCTTAGCTGTTTTTGTGTTCAAATGATCAACAGGAAGAGTTGTGTTTGTCTTTATTTGTAATTAATAAATGCTAATTTAAAATTTTTAAATATATTTTTATTCTTTTTTCTGTTATCTAAACTTTAATCTAAATTTTTTTGATTGTTTATTCTTATATTTAATATTTTATTACAAACTTATCTTTATTTTAAACTTTATCTGCCAAAATCCTAAACAATTAATAAGAAATCTATAATAACTTATTTTTCTATAATAAGTCTTAAGTATTCAGTATTTAAACATTATTATTTCTTTACAAGATCATTACAAATATTTTTACAAATTTTTTAAAACAAAATTTTATTAATTTATTATCAATAACAAATAAATTTATTAAAAATACTTTGATTTAATCCTGTAGTTGAACAAATTAAACTATAACTGAAGAAGTTATTACTTTTTCTGATAGTATAATTTATAAATTATTTATAAAATTTATTTTATATTATTTAGATAGAATTGAATACTTACAAAATTATTTTTCTTAAAAGTTTTTTAAAATAAGAAACAAAGTTAAAAAAGTAGTAAAAATCATTTTCTTTTATAAAAAATATTTTATTTTATTTTTTTTTTTAAGTCCTTATCTTGGGAGTAGCAATGTTTTTATTCAAGTATATTAGGACACAGCATGCCACCAGGGGCTCACCTTACATTAGAGGTTACAACTAGCCATATGTGCACTTTTGGTGCCTAATTTAAGTAGTCTGCTTACACAT
>CAJVQA010002264.1:0-22511 GCA_910591915.1 Cetraspora pellucida
TTAAATAGGTAATATAGAAAAGTTACACGTGTAGCCAATTGTACGCTCTCCTGTAGTGGTTCATTGAACCACAATACTGATAAGTAGTTAATAAAAGTCAAAAGGCCAAAGAGGTCACCTTAATACTAAAAAATAAAAAATAAAAAATAAAAAATGTTTCAGTTTCATTATTCTAAGGCCAGAACCCATCATATTGTTGGGTTTGAAAGATTGTGACTCAGTCACTCAAAATTCTAAACCTCATATAACGTACAAGTAACCTTTTTGAAAGAGGGTGTTAGATTTGACTTGTAGGCAAAAAGACTTTCAGTTACTTTAGGTCAATAAATACAAGTGGGGTCAGCCACATGGTCATGAGTTTGAACAGCATCATTTATAGAAGTTTACAGGATTTGTAATGGTAATAGTATTAGTGTTTATTATAGATGATATAAGGTATTTGAGACTTATTATTTAATAAAGCAAATGAAGCATACTAAGTATTACTCTCAAGGACCATTTCAGCCTTTATTTATAATACTCAATTCATCACTTACAAATATGACTTTGTACTTATTATTCCTTAAAGTCTACTAAATATTATTTACATTGATATATTTAATTTCTATATCATTGTTTAATTTATTTAAGAATGTGTAACTTATCCTTACATTCTTTCATAATTCCTTATCTACCCTTCTGGATCCGAAATACCTTTTCTGATCTTAAATGTAACTTATTGCATTTCATGCATTTTTTACATAATCAGTTATGGAATTCAGTATCACAATCCTCTGCATCATAATAGCTATGAAGATTAGGAGAGCTTCTAAATCGGCAAGTCTGTCACTAATTGAGGGTTAGCCTCAGATGAGTGCTTTATCATCTATAGGTAAGTACTATTTTTTTCTTTTTTGAGGTCTTTCCTACTTGTCTTTACTAATTCCTTTCTTCTCTATTTTATTGTGTCTTCTCTTGTATGCTTCAATCCAAGATTACACTACATCAATTCAGGGTCAGAACTCTTCTATTACAATGACAGCTTTATGGTCATATGACTTGCAGTAAATGATCAATAGCAGGTTTAGCTTATTGAGGTGGATGGGTTCTATTAGTAATGGTAACTGGGGCCTTACAAAACAATACTTGCACTTTTCTTAGAGTCAGATAAGTAGTTTGTGCTTTGCAGTTTGTAGTTATTTTATTATTCATTTATTAATTCTATCTAATTCAATCTAAAATCTGTCATCACAATATTGTCTTCAATTACACCTCTCTTGACAACACCTTACACCTAATCCAAGTAGGGTAGATGGAGTCAATATTTATTCCTAGCACAAACAGGTTGGTCTAAGTTGATCTTTCTTTATTTGAAAGAGATAATGAGATCCCACATAGAGGCTTGTATACTGTTATATGGCTTCCTTGAGGCCAGATGTACATGTTTCAGATGGATTATTATGGACACCTCCAATTAGGTAAGTATTCTACAATGATATCCATTTTGCAGGTTCTATGGGGTGTTAGTTTTATCTCTGACTATAGATGAGAAAATCAAGGTTTTTTGAATCTACTGTACAGCCTGCACAACCTTAGTCCTTAGAGCCTTTTACTTATTAGGTTTTGTGTTTATATATATAAAACATCTACTAAATATATGTAAAGTTGAGCTCTTATTTTTTTTAATTAATGCTCCAAGGTTAGTTTTAAATGTCAGCTTTTGTGTTTTGCATTTTTTTTCACCTTTTCTCTGCATATCGGTGAATTGATAATTCTGGTCAAATTTGTAGATCATTTGGCCAGATCTAGAACAAAACAAGTTTAAATATAGTCAAATGATTTGTATATTTGATCAGAATTATGAATAATGGATTCTATTAATTAGGTGATGCAAATTCATTTTTTTTTTGATTGGTAATTTAAATCTAGATTATTAAGCTAGCCAGAATTATGAAAATTGCACTGTGCAGCTTAAAAAATGCCTGCACAGTGTCCTATCTCTATCTCTGACAATATTAATGAAGTTAATGTCTAACTGCTATATAGTTAAATTACTCAGTTTTGATAAATCTGACCTAAAATTCTGGGTTCTGCAAAAATCTATAAAACATATCTGTATTTAGAAATGATCAACAAGTTCTTTCGATTAAGTCTTTAATGATCAGTAATTATTAATTTATCAGTCTAATAAATAATTTAATAAAAAAAATGAAAATTACCAAAAATTTAGCATTGAGGCCTTTTAAATTTATATTGAGACACTAATTTTTGTATCTAAAAAACTTATTTTTACTGCTATTTGTTATAGCATTTTCGATTTTACAGATATATGCACTTATTTAAGGTTTTTTAAAAAAAATTTGAATAATGAATAAGTTTTGCAAACCAATTGATTCAAGATTTTGCATACAGAGGCATTTGTTTCTAGAATCTATCTTTTAAAGTAATATTTAAAATGCTATACAAAGTCACAATGACAGATTATCCAATCATATGCTGAGAATTGTACATGCATATTTGAGTTGCCTGTAAACTATATACTACATACTTCATACTTTGTTTTTGGTATGCGATAATAAACTAATAAACCATTACTAATTCCATTGTTGTCTATATTATTTGCTCATTTATAAACTACTAATTTGCTATTGATTACTTGCTGCAAGTCATGTGACAAAACTGTAACATAATAGGAAAGTTCCAATCTGATTTAATATAGAGTAATTTTAGTTAAGATAGACAAAAAAAGACTAGATTAGTAAGAAAAAAGATTGCAGAAAAGAATTAGAAGAAGAGATACAAGTAGTTACCTATAGATATATCATTAGCCAAATCTAATATGCCTATTTCAACTTAGCTGCTATAGGTTACACAAGAGTTGGATTAGTTTAGTACCAAACTCACTGATTTCCAAAATTACACTATCTACATAAAAGTAGTTTAATAGATAATATAAGTGATACAAAGAATATATAATTGAAAATATATATTAAATTTCAAAAATTCTGTTATATAATTATAAAATTAATATTTTAAAAATTAAGTCTTGAATGTTTATAGAAATAACTAGAAGATGTTAAGTTAAAATTTAAATTAATTATGTACAAATATAAATCAAAAATCTTAATAAAGGTAATTGGCAAGGTTGTCTAAGATACAAATATATATATATAATTTAATATTTTATATATGCACTTTATTTAAAATTAATTTTTTAGAAAAATTACAAATACAAATCTAAATTTGAAAATAATTAAAAATAAAATAATTACAAATAAAAATCAATATTTGAAAATTATTACAAATAAAAGCAAAATAATTTTGTACTCAAATATTTGTAATTAAGCTTTATAAATTAATAATATATAATATTGTCATTAATTAGTAAGCATATAAGAAATATAATAATAATAAATTAGTAATTTTAATTTATTTTTTAAAAACTTGCTTAAAACAAATATTATATATTTTTATTTATATAATATCAAGTAGAAAAAATAATAATATCACAAAAAATACTTTTTGACAATTATCTAAATTAAACTTTTTAAAAAGCTAAAATGATATAGTCAATATATTAAACTTTATAAAAAAATTCTTAAAGTACTGTATACATATAGTTAGATATTGAAATAGAGTTTAAAAAAAGTTGTCATTTGTAGTAATAGTTTAAATGCATTTTAAAACTATAGAAAATGTAGTTAGTAAAAACTTAAATTTTTTTATTAAATAAACAACAAAGTTGGTTATATTAGTTTATACAAGTGTAAAACCTACAAAGAACACTCACAAAGGTCAAAAACTATAAAAAGTATAAAGTTAGTTCATCTAGTACTTCCATTTTTTTTTAAGAAAATTTTATAAAAGTGGACAATTCAGTTTATTTTTTTTTAATAATTGATATATAAAATTATTAAAACAGTTAGCAGTATTTATTTCCTAAATAGAATTATTAATAACATAGGTCAGAAATAATACAATAGTACAAACACAACTATACATATATCTTGAGTTGCTGAAAATTTATTAAATACTGCCTTCAAACTACTATAATTAAATCAAATTTTTTTACTTTTTTATAGTTTTTTGTTAATATAGTTTATAATTTTTAAAAATCTAATACAGGCTTATAATTGTAATTGTCTAATATTTGTGAATTGCAAGTTTTATATCTGATATAGTCTTAAAATTATAACTATCTAATTTTTTATAAATTACAAATTTTATACTTTTTTTTATTTATTTTCTTCTTCTTTTTATTTCTTGTTTTGTATTTTTCATTATTTACCTCTATACCTTTGTGTTTTTTTATATATAAAATCTTTTTTTTATTTTTTTGCTTCTTTATAAAAAGATAGTATTAGATTGGTAATATTCTATTGTAAAGCAATAGTCAAACAAGTAGTTTATCTCTGTTTAAATTAATGTGACAGATTGCATTTAGGTATAAATAAAGTAGCTAGATAATGTTAAACTTAAGTATTAGAAAAATTCTATATAATTTATATAGTTTTAACAATTTTAATAAAATATTTGTGTAACTGCTTAAAATAAAAATAATAATAATAATATATAAATAAACTAATTAGATATAAATATATAATTAAAAAAAATATTTTTTAACTATACTATTGTTGTTATACCTATTTACTAATATCTAATATAATATTATTTTTTTATTTTTTATTAGTTAATTCAACTAGAAAACTAATTTGATGTAGTGTTAAGTATATTAGTAAGAAGTTTGTATAGTAATTAATTAAATAGACAGGTTGTTCAGTGAAGATAATAACTGGTTTGGTGATATTGATAACAAATTGATAAATATGAATAATATTATTTATATAAAATATGTAAAGTAAAAAGATCATCTAGTAGAATTTTAATTCTAAAAAACTTAAGAATAAAGAACTGAAAGCTATATAAAAAATTTGAGATTTTTTGATTATTGTTAATATATAGCCAAATAGCTTGCCAATTAACTTAATTAAAAATTTTGTTTTATTTTTCAAAGTAGTTTTGTATAATTTATAATGTATAAATATGTATATAACATATTATGCAAATACTGTAATAAATAAATAATTCTAAAAAAAAGTTTTTAAAGTTTAAAGTATATATAGGATTGTAAATTTTATAAGATATAAAGATAAGATATGACAAATTGTAATGATTGCATACAAGTTAATTTGCAAGATTATTGTATAAATTATTTTGGTAAATAGTAACCTTGTAAAAAATAAAATAAATATTGTATGATTTAATAAAGTTAATAAGTATATTCTATAGTAAGAAGTATAATATATATATGTAGAATAAAGTATAAATTAAGTTTGAAAGACTGTGATATTTAGAGAATACAGACTGTAAGTCAGTATATATATATAATACAGTTTCTAAAAGCTGTAATAAGAAATAATAAGATAGCAATAAGCTTAGTCTTAAATAAACAAGGCCAGTACCTTGTTTGGGCTTAAAATGTGTATAGTATAATATTGCATAAAATTTGTGCCCATCCAATACCCATAGAGCATTGTAATATGTTAAGATTAACAACTGATATATTTATATAGAAGTAAAGTTCTAATAGTTATATATTATAGTTAGCAATTTGTTGAAAATTATTTGTTAAAATACTAGGTTCAAAAATAGTTGGAATTAAGTGCATTGTAATGTTAATATTAGAAGAATTAGGAATTTATATGGAATATCAAATTACAATAAAGTATATAAGATCAAGATAGTTAGTATTAAAATTAAGAGCTTTGTTATATATATTAACTCAATTAAAGAATTTTGTAAAAAAATTAAAAGAAATAATGATTGTGCATTTATTAATAATTGGATAAAAGGTGAGAGAGCAATCTGATTATGCTTGTGATTGAATAAGTAAAAAAGAATAAATTTGAGTAAATTGTAATTTTATATAATATTGTTAGTAAATAATAAGAATAGTTCCTAGGAGAAAAAATTGTCTCTGGCTTTGACAGTAATAATTTAATTATTAAATACAGTAATAAGTCATAGTTTTTTGTTTAAAAAGAAATATTCAATCAAATAACTATAATAGTTTGTACTAAGTAAGTGTAAATGTTAGTAGAGAGTATGATTAGTTATATAAAATTAGTAAAAACTGTCTTATTTGATAATAATAATAATATTATAACTAAAGAATACTTTAGCTTTATATAAATTTATATATATTACAATAAATTTTTATTTTATAACTATATTATTTTATATCAATATACTATTATTATCTTTTTATAACATATTAATAGATTTAGTTATCTATTTAGTATTATTTGTAACTATATGTTAACTATTTTTTTAATATTAAGATGACCTATTTGGTCTTTTAACTTTTATTAATGACTTTTTTAATAATATGATTCTATAAACTACTACAAAAAGATTGTACAATTGGCTGCAAGTATATCTTTTTTATATTACTAGTTTAAAATATCTACTTAAAGGTTTTCTATTAATTGCTATATCTACTATTTTTGCTTGAATGTTCTATTTTAAATCTTTTAAATATGCATTTATATTAACATTACTGGATTTTGCCCAGGTTATTATCTTAACATTAGGACTAACTTATCTTTAAGATAACTTTTTAGAGCCTTCTGTACTTATTTTTATAGATAACTTAGTATTACTATAACAGAACTAACACTTGAAATTAGAACTAGCTATTAAACTACTATGCTTTTGTAAAGTTCATTAAACTCTAGCATCTAATTTAGCATATCTAAAAACTTTAGTATATCCTTATTTGTTTTTCAAACTTCCAATTCAAATATCTCAATAAAACTATAACCGGTTTATTAGTATATCAGATTAGCCTAATATTCTTTTTTTTTAGTTTATTTTAGTGATTTGCTTAATAATACCTCTCGATCCAGAGATTCTTGCCTGTTTAGATATTTTGATATTAGTATTCATTTTAAAAAGCTAACCTTTATAGTAGCATTATTAAAGATCTGTGCTACCTTTCTACTCAGATCTTCTCAAATTGACTTTTTGTTTCTTAATTTTAATGAATTTACATAGTTACAAGAACTTAGAGTTTTATTATTTAACAGCAGTTTGCATTTCTCTGTATAATGCCATATTTATACAAATGTTTTATAATTTGCCAGTTATGCCAATGCAACTATTATTACAAATATTCTAACTTAATTATTAAAAACAGTTGCTATAATATAAATATTATATAGATTATTATTCAAATTTTTACTGTCAATAGAATTTGAACACCTAATTTACTACTTGAGATATTGACAACTTATCTAGTTTACTAAGTTAATACATCTTTACTAACTATTTTTATTAAAAATAATTATTGTAATCAGTTAGTGGTAAAAGAGAATACAGCTTGCTCTGGTAGGTTTACCTTGAGGATAAAAATAGTCTAAGGATAATAGTTCTATAGTCGAATGCGAATAGATCTGGGTCTGTGATCTGGTGAAATTAATACTAGGGTTAGATCAGAGGGTTTAAATAGAACATCTAAGCAGGGGTGTTAGGTATGGCAACTGGTAGGGAACTCTCAGATGGACTCCTTAAATAGGTAATATAGAAAAGTTACACGTGTAGCTAGTTGTATACTCATTTAATAATTCATTATAGATCTGTCTATATAAAACATGTACCTGCTATAAGTAATAATAAAAAGCTCAGACCAAAGAGGTCACCTTAATACTGAAAAAAAAAATAATTATTGTAAAATTTATATATAAGTTTTATTTAAACTTAAACTATTATCTAATTACTTTGTTTTAGACTTTATATTATTTAATATTATTTAAAAATTTTACTAAACTAAATATAATATCTAAATGTAAGATTTTAAAAATAAAGAGTATATAAATTATTTTTATATAATTTTATTTATTATTTTGAAATTTTTATATAAAATTGAAATATGCTACTTATAAAACTTTTTTAAATTATAATCAATTTTTATTAAAATCTTACACAAGATATAAATTAATTAATTTATCTATTATAATAAACTTTTAAAATATCATTATATTTAAAAAATATACTTATATATATTACAAAGTTTTTATAGATTAGTTTAAACTTTTCTATATAATATAAAATTACTAAATTTAATTAGTTAATTTATATAAATATATAAGTTAATTTAATTAATAAATTTTTATATCTAATATTTAAAAATTTTATATTTTATAAAGTTTTTAATCAAATTTAATGATTTTACTATCATTAGAATTAGAAAAACTTACTTTACAAACCTTTTTTTAAAATTAAAATTAGTTTATATAATATAATTTTTTATAAAATTAAATACTAAAAAAATTTTTTTTTCTTTAAGCAGTTATGTTAGTACTTTATTAAGATTTTGAAATTACATTTGCAATTATATAAATATTCTTAACATCTAAGTTTAGCATCACCTGGCTACCTTATTGGTACCTAAGTACAACCTGTTGCATTACTTTAAGCAGAAGTAAGCTGTTATTTGACTACTTAAAGTTCATAATAAAAGGGTTTTCTCTCTTTTATGACAAGCTCTAAAATTGTTTTCTGTGCTTCTTTTTCAATTTGTTTCTTTTTTTTCACCTTTTCTTTTCTTTTTTCTATTCTTTGCTGATTCAGTTTTTCTTTTTTGTTTGAGATTATTCTCTTTTTTTTCCTTTTCTTTTTTATTTTACTTATTATTTCTTTATTTTTCTTCTAATCATTGATTTTCTTATATCAGATTCTCTATACTTGTTCATAGACTGTATCCCAAACCATTTTTTTATTATGTTTATGAACTGTTGTTTTAATTTGTGCTTAGAAGTTGCCTCAATCTGTTTTGTGTTTTTTTTAAAATAAGACCTTTAATTAGTGCCTACTTATTTTAATTTTCTCTGCTTTTGTTTTCTCTAAAAGTGCTGTATATAACATATATAGAGAAATCTGAACTTTTTCATCTTTTTTTAACCTTTTTTAGGCTGTTGTGATGGTTACTTTTTAGATTCTTTTTTAAAGATTTCTTTGTTCCTTACATGCTGCCAAATGTGCCTATGTTCTTTTTGTTTTATTCTGGCAAACTTGGCATTCTGTTGTTGTATACATTTGGTTTTCTTTTGTTAAGTTCTTCTAACATTGAAAGTTTATCTATTACATATTTTATAAATGCACTTCTTCTGGCACTACTTCTTCTTGTTATATAGCATACTTCTTTTATTATCTTTAGTCTTTTCCAAAAGTATATTCAATTGTAGATTATAACTTCTATTTTTGATTCTAATTTTCTAATTGTCTTTATTTCTTTTTATTCTGCTCTTAATTTTGTATTTATTATTAATTTGCAAAACAATCTTGCTGATATGTTAGTATGTTTGTTTTTCTATTCTTGACAGTACTCTATCTCTTTGCAACTAAATTTTTAGCCTGTATTGTTCTTTTACTTGTTGCATTTTTTTTGCTAGACTATCAGTTTTATCATTTTATCTATTTTTACTATGGTTTTTAATCTTAAAAACTCTATTTAAATGTTTTTTGTTATAATAAGATCTTTAATTTTCATTACTCATATTGCATTTTTCATCTTAAGAATCTTATTTCTGTCTATGTATTCTAAACTTCTGCTAATATTTCTTATTGCAGCATTGCTATCTATATATATTTTTATTTGTTTTTCTTTTAGTGCTATTAACATTGCTGTCTATATCACTACTAACTCTGCTATTGTTGATGTTTGTCATCTTTCTAGTCCTAGTGCTATCTCTTCTTTTGGTCGTTCTTGTGTTACATCTATTTGCACCCATGCTATACTCATATTACTTTTACTTCTTTTATCTTCTTCAGTTTTCAACTTTATTGTTCTATCTGTATATATTGTATACTTGTTCTAATCTTTATTACATTTCTTTTCAAAATTCTATCATCTTTTGACTAATGTTCTTTTTTAAATTTTGTCATTTAATTATCTCTTCTTCTAACTTTTCTATTGTTCTTAGTCCTTCAAGTTTCAGTTCTCCAATTTTTGGTTTTTTTATCTTTGTTGCTTCTATTATTTAATCCATTGCTATTATAATCTTGTTGCTACCTTTTCTTATCAATACATCTGGAATTACATTAATTTTGTTATTTATTCTTATTTACTGCTAGCAGTTATCTTCTAAATGTTCTTTGTTTCTTGTACAACCTTTGCATCTGTTAATTCTAACAGCCAGTTAACTTTTTTTGCTCTGCATTTGCCAATGTTCTATTACTTTGAACCATTCTGCTTTTTTTTTCTTATTTGATAAATCTTGAAAACTTTTTAGCTGTTGTCATGTAATTAATTTCTCACCTCTTGTATCAAGCAGCTAATTTAAATATATTAAGCCTACTCAATTTATTTTAGTTTCACTTTTTTTCTATAATAGTGTATCTATGAGTTCTTTTATTTTAGCTTTATAACCCAGTATTGTTCATAAATTACCTTCTGTTCTTATATTTATATTAAGCTTTTTTGCTTTTAGTAATATTAGACAAGCTAAATTACTTTTTCAACCTTCTATATTTTCTAATATCTCTTCTATTTTTTATATATCTTTTGTGAAACCTGCTTTTTGGCAACCTTGTATTATTCTTAATTTTATTAAATGTTCAAGACTGTCTTGTCTGTTTAGTTTTGCTAATAGGCCACTTATTTGCTTTATTACTAAGTCTTGTTGTAATGTTCTGCAACTACTAAGATTTTTGTATTCTATTATGCAGTTTTTAATGTTTATTGCAGGTTGTTTTTTTGTTTTGCCAGGCTTATTATTGGTTGATGTATTTTACTAATACTTCTTTCTGACATTTTTGTTAATTGTAGCATATAACTTAACTTTGATATTATTACCATGTTGTTTATATATACATTGTCATTTTTTTGTATCTGAGATCTCTTATTATCTGACTGACTATTCTTTTGGCTTTCTTTTTTATTAACAGTTTGCTCATTCTGTTGATTAGCCAAATTCTCAATAAGTAGACTATCTTATTCTTTATTTCTTCTTTTATTTTGCTTTTTTCAAAAATCATTTCTCTTTCTTCTTTCTTTACTTTTGTGTTTATTATTAACAGCTTTGATTTGGATCTATTTATTTCTATATTATTCATCTTAAAGAATTTTTCTGCTATCTTTAATATATCTATTAGCTATTCTTTACTATTTGCAATTCATATTGTATTATTTGCATATGCAATTGCTGCTTGGTTTTACCTTGTAATGTTGTTGCATTATATGTTTTTTTTAATTTGCTGCTCTACTATATAGTTTAAACCTTCATAATGGATTATAAAAAAGCTACTATATTGATGGATATATTACTTCACCTTGATCTATGCCATTTTCTGCTACTATTTCTTTTGTTAGACCATGAGCTGTAATAATTTTTAGTTGTCTTTTGTCAAACAGATTCAAGATATATTTCATTGTTCTTTTAGATACTTTGACTTTTTGTAATACTAATTCTAAACTCTCAAGTAGAACTGAGTCAAATGCCTTTTTCATGTCTTGCAAGAGTATCCATATCTCTTTACTCTTTTCTTTTGTTTCTTCCATTATCATATTGAGAATATGTACTGGCTGTTCTGTTAAGTTGCCTAAAAAATCTGCATAATTTGGTTCTTTTGGTATTTCTTTTTTTATAAATACTTTGGCAAACCTTTTTGTTATTACTTTTGTTATAACTTTTCTAAAAGTTTCTATTAGTACTATTGGTTAAATATTGTTTAAGCTATACCCTACTCAATATCTTTTGGTATTGGGTAAACTTGCACTATTTTTTATTTGGTTGCTATCTTTTCTACTTTTAGACATAGGTTTGCAAAGCTTCTAAATACTTGTATTTTTTTTTCTGCTTGCTTTATAAGTATATAACTTATATCTGATATGCCTAAAGCTGTTTCTGTCTTTAGTTTTCTTAGTACTTCTTCTCATTTTTTTTCTTTAATTTTTTTCAATTTCTGTATATTATTTCTCTTTAATGCTTTCTTATAGTTTATATATTTCCTTCCACTCTTTTGACATCTCTTCTAATCTTGTATTTCTTTTTTTAAATTGCTTCTTGTAGTGTTCTGCTACTCCTACTTTAATATCTTCTAGGCTTGTTAGTAAATTTGTTCTTCTTCTACTTGTTCAATGAATCTGTTGAGTACTATTTTCTTATAAAGTCTATTCAAAAGATTAGCTATTATTTTTTCTTTGTCTGTTCTAATCATTTTACATCTTTTATCTATATGCTCTTCTATTTGTTTTCTTTGTACTCATTTCCAATCTTTCTTTTTTCTTTCTAATAATAGCTTTTTTCAACCTTTTATATTTTTTATCTATGTATTTGACTATTGTCATTGTAATCTTAGTAACTTTGTACCAATTTTCTTGTCTAATGTTTTTAAATATTTATTTATTTTACTTTTTTTTTCTTCTGTTACTGCTTAGATTCTTTTTATTTTTGTATATTTAATTAATTTTTGAAGCTTAATCATGCTTTTTTTTTGTTGCTGTTCTTTTTGACTATTATTTCTATTTGTTATTGTATTGTAACTTTTTTATTAAATATATATTTATTTGCTATTGTAATAATTGCTTCTTTTATTATATTTTATATATTGTTTATCTTCTCTGTTTTTCTTTCTTTATTTTGGTTCTTTTTGTGAATGTCTTTTAATACTTCTTTTCTTTCTAGTTAGTTTTGTAATTCTTGTGCATAATTTTTCTAGTTTTCTGATATTGCTTGGTCATACAGTATACCATTATTAACTGTTTTTTCTTTGTAATTACTGTCTTGTTTTTTTTTGCTACTATATGCTTAATCCATAATTCTGCCATTACTATTTTTTGGTCACTTTCTGTAATCTCTCCTATTTTTTCAATTTCTGCTTTTTGTAAATTTAAGGCTAATCCTTCTGATATCTATATATAATCAATTCTTGTTGCTGTTTCTTTATTTAACCATATATATTGTTGACTTGTCAGATTTATGTCTCTATATATATTTTTAAAGTCTTGATTCTTTATCTAGTTAAGATTAACAGTTTTTTATAATTTGTTGTTTGTGAATGTTGTTTGTTTAAAATATTGTCTACTGTATAATTGAAATCACCTATTACAATAATTTGTGTTTGTTTTTTTCTTTAAGATTATTACTACAATTATTTGCTAAATGTTTTTTCCTATTATTTTGTCATTTGGATTGCAATCACTACTAATTCAAATTGTTTGAAATATAGTGTGATCTCTATTATATATTCATTTATTTTTTTGACAGCACTTATATGCTTTTCTTATTGTTTATTAATTATAATTTTAATGCCCAAACCTTTCTTTTTATTTTTTGTTGCACTTGTTCAAAATCCTACATATTTTGTATTTATAGCATATATTAAAAATTTTTCTTCTTTTTCTGTAAGATTTGTTTCTGTAATTCATATTATTGCAATTTTTTCTTCTTCTGCTTAGCTGAGCAGATTTTCCAATTTCCACCTTTTAGTTTTGAGTCCATTAACATTGTAACATGCTAGCCTTATTTCTTTTTTACCTTCCTTTTATTTTTCTTTTAGTGATCTTTATTTTGTTACTATACTTTTAATTTTTTTTTTCTTTTTAGTCCAAATTTCTTCTTCTTGACAAGAAGCTTCTATTTTTTCTCTTTCTTTAAACACCTCTCTCTAATTCTGCAAGAACTTTTCAATCTTTTTATCTATATTTATTGGTTTAACTGTTATGGTCTTATGAGCAGTTGGATTGGTCTATCCATTCTTTTCTTTATTTTTTTCTAGTCTTTCTAATCTTTCTAGTATTAGACTTAAAATGTCTTCAACATGTGAAGTTCTTTCTTGTATCTGGGTTTGGGCTTCTTTCTTCTTCTTTGTCCTTTCTTGATTCTTGTTTTTGGTTGCTATATTTTCTTTATCTTGTATTTTGTTTCTATAGTTCTTATTTTTTTAATTGCTTTTGCCTTTTCTTAACATTATTTTTCTTTCATATTTATTTATCAGATCTTTTGCATCTTCTGATTCTTCTTTCGAGCTTATATTTCTTATATCTCTTTCTTCATTCTGTGTTTTTTGTGTTTTACTACTATCTTATATACTCTTTTGTTATCTTTTTGGTCTTTAAATTCCTAGAACATTAGGACTTCATTATATTAAACTTTTTTTCTAGTGGTCATGTTCATGTTTGTTTAGCTTTTAAATGACATTACTATATAGTTTCTTGGTTTTTCCTATCTGTTTAGTAGTATGTATATGTTATTGCCTTTTTGATCTTAAGTTTTCTTAAAAGAATCAATTTAGATACTCTTTTTGGTATTTCTTTTAGTCTTGGTGTAATGTAATTTCTTTTTTCTTTTCTTTTTTTTTCTTCTTCACCTATTGTTAGTCTTACAAGTTTTCTATTTCTTAATATGATTACCTATAAGAATATCTATTCTATCTCTTTTTTTATTTTAATTACTGCTATTATTCCATATGTACTTCTTCTTATTTTGCATAAGACTACATCTTCTACTTTTTTTACCAGGTATTTAACCTCTTATGCTGAAATTTCTTTTAGTAGGTCCTATATATTAAGCATTACTAAGTTTTCTTTGTTTTTTATATTTTTCTGTATCTGTATTTCTTGCTTTTTGACTTCTTATTTTGTCTTTTATTCTTCTTTTTCTTTTATATTTTTCTTCTCTCTTATTATTTTTTCTTTTTTCTTTGTTTCTTCTCTTTTTTCATTTTCATTTTTATTTTTATATTCTTTTGTATCAGTGACCATTCTAGACCAGTCATTGTGTTTTCTTTAGATCTTGTTAATCACTTCTTCTCTGACATGTTTATAGTTAAAAGTGACTACAATTCAGGTATTACTCTTTTTGAAAACTTCTTTAACTTCTAAAAAATGTCTGTTTAATACAAGCAGTTTTTCTACAAACTTTATTCATTCTTTTTTTAAGCTGTCTGGCACATTGTATGCTGATATTTTTGCTACATATATTGTTTTTTTGCTACAATCTCTATTTGAGGGTAACTACATGTTTTGTTCTAATGATGCTTTTATAAAGTTGCTTCTCTCTATTTTATAGTTCTATTTCTTTCTTCTTTTTTTTTCTTCTTTCTGTTTTTTAATTGTTGCTATTATATTTTAACAATCTTGCTATGTTATGTTTGTCTTTAGTGTTTTAATTTTCTTTTCTACATATTTGTTTATTGTTACTGCTTCTGCTACTGCTATTGTGTCTTCTGTGTCTTCTTTATTCTTTCTTCTTTTTTGTTATTATTTTTCTTCTTTATTTATACTCTGTCAATGTTAATTTTCATTTATTACTATATCTACTGCTTCTGTTATTTGTCTCATCTTTTTTATATACATTTCTAATATAATTAATTCTTCTTTTAGCATTGTCTGATTTTTTTTGTTGCTCATACTTTCTACTGCTATTGGATGTTGGCTTATATGTTTATCTTTTTTGCTCATTTTTCTATACTAGTTGGGTCTTTTATATCTATTTTAATTATTGCTTTATAAATTTTTCTTAGTATTATCATCTTTATTAAGTCTAATTTCTATAGTGCTGCTGCAACTATATCTCTTATATTAAAATAGTTGTCTCTATTTGTTAATTCCTGCTCTTACACTTTACTATTTGTAAGTTTTAATGTTATCTCTGCTATTTTATTTACCAATTTTAGTGTTATAGACTTCTCTGATTTTATTTGCATTGCATTTGGCTATGGTTGTATAACTATTCTCAGATTCTTTCTATCACATGTACCTTGTAATACTTATATATTTATTCTGTCTATTTTTGTACATGTTTATTTATTTGTTTTTTTACATGCTCACATGCTTCAAAATGATCTGCAATTTTAGGGCAATGCTATTTTTCCAAAATTTTTTTTTTTGGTTTTTGTTTCATCAAGTTTGTTTACTTTTACTTACTATATATTTTTGTTCTTCTTTGTTGTTGTACTTACTAAGTCTGTTTTAGATGTTTTTCTTTTTATCTAAGTTTTTAAAGATGGTTTTAACACTAGTTTTTATATAAAACTCTGTTTTCTTTTTTGTAAGTTTTGTGTTTTGGTGATCAGCAAAAAGAGTTTTTTGATTATTTTTTTATCAATATTAAAAAATTTGTTATTAAGTTTATATATAATTTTAATATAATACACCCTATTCTTAAAATATTTTTACTAACTTAACTATTTTTAAACCTTTAAGCAAAGTTGTAAAGTAGATTTTTATAATCTCAATAATAGTATAATTATTATTTAAAAATTAGATATTATAAATTTATTATAAAAATTATATAAAAATTATATAATAATTAACTAATTAAAATGCTATTACCAAGAATTTAAATTTAGTACTAAGACTTTTACAGTATATATAAGTATAGTTTTTTTAAAAATAATATCTAGTATAAAATTTTATTATAATAAGTAAATATTTTAATAAATTTTTATAGATAACAGAATGCAGACTTTAAATAAAACTATTATATAATCAAAAAAACAATATAATTTATTAGTCTAGTTAGATTAGTTCACATTTTGCATTCTGTATTATTTATAGAAATCTATTTTTAGAATATCAGGTTTTTACTTAACAGCACCTATATCTTAAAATTTTAATAAAAATTTAATATATTTTTAAATTTTTATTAGTACTATATTTTATTTGTTATTGTAAGCCCGATTTTTTGAATCACAGGTGCCCAAATCGAAGCTACAATCCTTACCCGATCCAAGGTCATGGGCAAAGTAACAGAAATAGTACTTATAGTACTTATGGTACTTATGTCACTTCTGTTACTTCGGCCATATATGCGTTAAATGACATATCGGCCTTTTATTACATTTAGTGAATATATAAAGTATAAGAAATATCTGGCATTTATGACATAAATTAATTACAAATGTAAATAAACTGTTTATTATAAATAAAGAGCATTTCTGCTCAGGAGAGAAGGACAATAACCCTTCTCTTAAACAAACAAATTCCCTAATAACAATAAATATCCACCTGCTAATAAAGTAAAAGTATCACCATATACAAACTAATAAACTATCATTAATTCCACTGTTATCCCTATCATTCACCAAACTCACTGTTGATTGTTTGCCGCAAGACATGTGACCAGAAAGCCATTGCTGCAATAGAGAAAGTTCCAATCCCGATTTGACAAAAAGTAATCCCAGGTTGAGGAATACAAGAGAAGACAAGAGAAGATAAAGGTTAATAGAAAAATAGATTGCAGAAAAGACCTAGAAAGAAGAAAACTAGTACTTACCTACAGATAAACCAACAACCAAATCTAATGCACCTATTTCGACTTAGCTGCCATAGGTTACATGAGAGTTGAATTAGAGTAGCAACAGACTTACCGATTTCCAGAATCACATTATATAAATTTAAATTTATTCTACAAATCATATAATAAATAATTTAAATGTACTTTATTTTTAATTATAAATTTTTAGTTTTATAATTATTTAAAATTCTTTAAAGTAATAAATTATTAAGTAGTAAAGGATCAGAAATATGACAGCCAAACCCAACATATAAGACAGACTATGGTATCCTCTACAGTTGCATAAGCTGAGCTTAAAATAGTGAGTAATTCTGTAAAAGATATTACAAATACTATTTTTACTTTCAATGCTTTAACTTCTATATAGATAGACAAATGTTATAAAAAATTCTTAAAATACTACAAACTACTTAATTACTGGAACCTGTTACACTTATCAAATTTATTTAATATCTACATCAAAATTTTTTTCTTAATTTAATTAAAATATTTATAAACTTTATAAAAACAGTAATACATATTTGTCTAAATATGTATTATTGAACCAAAAATACCAAATTATACTATATTAGACTCTTCTTTTTATAAAATATATAGCTACCTATCTTTATCACTATCTCAAACTAGAAAATACCTGATATAAACTCTATCTTCTTTACAAAATCTAATCAATTATCTAATCCAATTACTATAATACCATCTTTGAATACTTTACCAATAATTACAACTGAACACATCTTCTATTCAACTAAAATTGGCCTAATAAGCACAATATAAAATTAATTAAAATACATTCACTTAACATTAATAATTTTCTAAACAACTACAAACAATTAAGTTTAATTGACTATATTTCAAAAAATCAAATAGACATCTTTGGAATATTAGAAACACATTTATCTATTAAAGAAGAAAAATTTTCAACATTCTTACAAAAACTTACAAATTATAAAAGCTTCTAAACACTAAGCAATGCTCACCAGAATGGTGTAAGAATTTTAATTCACAAATCACTTGCTAAACATATTGAAAAAATTTAAATTTACAAAAATTTTCTTATAGAAATTGACATCTTTTTTAAAAATCTTCATGTTAAGCTAATTCAAAATTTTTTTCCAACTCAAGAAAAAAACCAACTTTGAAAAGATATTTTTTCATAGCTTACTCATATTCTTAACAAAACTAATTACAAAATTATCTTAATGAGAGACCTAAATAATGTTCCCAATTCTAAATTAGATAGAATACTACAAAAAAATTTCAATATACCTGAAAACTCTTTCTTAAAACTTCTAAAATCTCTTCAATTCTATGGCACTTATAAGCTTTTCTATCCATCAACCTCTCTGTTCTTCTATATACATAATAACAGTTATAGTTAAATTGATTAAATATAGACAAATATTCATATTACACTTCTTGACTACACTGATATTTTGCCTAACTCATTTACTTTATCAGACTATTTAATAGTTTTACTTGAATTCACAATTAACCTATTTAAAATTAATACACACCTTCTACAAACAAGAACCATATACTAATAAAAACTAATAGAAAATAAACAAATTGAAAACTACCAAAAATTTCTACTAAACCCAACTCCTACTCTTTCAATGAATCAACAAAACATTATACCAGAAAACCTCAAGATATAATTCGATATCTTGGCATTTTCTATAATGGCCAAGGATCCTCTAAACCAACTCTTGACCAAATTCAAAATAAAATCAAAAGCTTCCTTACTCTTACCTAATATAAAAAAATAATACCCTCACAAATTTTATCACTTTTCAACTTAATTCTTCAACCTTCATTAGAATATTTACTTCAAATTATTCCAGTTTATACAAATACACAAGCTAAATTTTCCCGCCTTTTTACTATTCATACTAAAAAAATGCTCTCTTTAGCAAAAAACACCAACAATATAATCCTCACAAACCCACTTACTTTTAATCTGTCAATCTTTAACAACATCATCCAAAAAGTCAGTGCAGCTAATACTGAATAGATATTTAATACACTATCAATTTTTAAAAATATAGGCATCCAACGAATTAAAGGATAGCTTACCAAAATATGGTTACCTCAACTTTTATACAAAACTTTAACTAATCATTATCAAAAAATGCAAAATTACACTTTACTTTTTCATCTTTCTCAACTAGCCTTAAATAACATCTTACTCTCAATAATCATACAAATCACACCTTTTCCTTCATCAATACCAAAAAACACTCATAATATTTATGACATCCTTCCTGCCAACCCACTTATGTCTACTATCAATAGTCTTAAAAATAATAAAATTATTTGTTTAGAACAAATCATAACCATGAATAACAAAAATATTCTTATAGAACAATATCTACTTATGCACAAACAAACCTATTAAAGGTTGTCAACCAAAATGGTTTACTCAAATTTTACATCTAAACCAATCCAATACTACAACTCAAACTTGGCCTCACATAAACCTTCCTATTATTAATACTTTTCTTAATACAATTAAACTAATATTACCACCTTCATCTTTAAACTCTCACTACTTTTATCATATATATTACACAAATAACCAAACACTATATATTTTCCAACAAACTCTCCACAACAACCATCATTCTTTGAAATTTCTACACTTAGTTCAGGTTTCTCACAACTACTACCAACTACAAACTACTCAACACCAAATATTCACTCATTTTTTCTACCCTATAACCTAGCTATCAAATCTAAAAATTTAATAACTATTTAAATTATTTTAGAGAAATCTTAGCTCTAACTCAAATACACAGCATCACTATTACTCAATCATCTCCATTAATACAACCACAAATACTTCTTTTATCATATTAAGCCCAACTTATTCAACAATTTATTAACACACCATCATATTAAAAGCAACTAACTGATCTAAATCACCTTATCTCTCAACTTAACACAGATAAACTACATTTCTATACTGACAGATCAATCAAAAATCTTCAAACCCCAGAAACCAAATGTAGTATAAGATGGATCTACAAATATAATACATTTATAAAATTCAATGCAGCTTTACAATCTTACCCTGACTCAACCCGCATTGAACTTGAAGCAATTTTCACTCTCTTATTTGCTGTTCTCTCTAACATTCTCTTAAATATTTACATCGATAATACAACTGCAATAAAAAATCTTGACTTAGCCACTAACTCCAAACCTATACAAACTAAAAACTGAGATATTATTTACTATATTAACCATCTTAAAAACATTACTACTACTCTTCACAAAGTAAAATCACACTCTACAGAATCCTTTCACAACCAAGCAGATTCACTTACCAAATAAGGAACTACAAAAAATGTCCTCAAAATTAACAACTCAAAATTCGATACTCCAAACTATTTCATATGAAATGACTATCTAATTTCTATCAAAATTTGCACCTTTATCAAAAACTCTATAACTATCTAAGAAATCTTTAAATAGTCAAACTTAAAATTCTTTCAAAATATCACAAACATCAAATGGTCTCTAAAATTTAAAATTATCACCTCTCTTGAAAACAACTTACAAAAATACCTTTTTTGTATCAAGATACTTACTAACAATCTACCCACTATGCAAAATCTTAATATCTGTTATCCATATCTCTATACTACTCCAAATTGTTCTCGCTGTACAAATACTGAAGATATTCTTCATTTATTTTTATGTCCTAATATTACTACAAATATTCTACAATCAATCAAAAATACAATACAAGATACTTTAATATCACTAAAAATTACTGACATAATCTCAACAACCTTACTAAATATCCTTCTAAATTTTATACTCAATACACCAAATCCCCAATTCAAATATATTTTATATATCATTATTGGAACTTTCACTTCTACCATTTATGAAAATATCAAAACACTTATTAACAAACAAACTGATGCCCCCCTACTTCAGCTTTCAAATGATCTATTAAACTGGTTCTATCAAGATCTCTAGTTTACTCACAATATATACCAACACCAATGAGAAATATCTTGCAACATTATACCCAAATTCAAACACACTAAAATTTACTTACCAACATTACCAAATTCTTTAAACAATACAACAATCTCTTCTTAAAATATAAATATTAACCCTTTTATCATCAAATGGCTTACACAAGGCTATTCACTAACCACTTGTATTTAATAATGTTCAGACAATCACTTGAAGGTCTCCTCCAAACTATCCTAGCTAAAACCTAATTTGAAATAGTTAGCAATAGCAATTACAGGAAATAGGGGGTGTAATGTCACATTGGGTGCTAATTTGTAACACAAATGTAGTTTAGAAATCTTTAATTTTAGAACTTATGATTCTATCTGTAAAAAGTTTCTATTTGAATATTATATAAATAAATAAATAAAAAAAAAAAAAAAAAAAAAGAAAACTACCAAAACCACACTGAACAAAATCTACAAAAACTTCTTATACCTATTACAAATATTACCAATAACTCCGAACTTAACATTATATGAAACCAAATTAACAAAATTCTAATGAAGACAGCTAAAAAACATATTTTATTTAAAAAAATCAAAATAAACCCATATCAAAATAAACAACCAGTCCCAAAACTTATACCATTATACAATCATCTTAAACAAACTATTCTATTTAAAACAACTTTTAACAAATCCAACTTTATACAAATCTACAATTCATATATTTAACAAATATTCAAATAATACTATACTACTATCCTTATACTCAACATTAACTAATTTTAATTCAAACTTTACTATTCATTTCAATCTTTACACTACTGAAATTAAAACTCTTAAAACACAAATCTCTAAAGAAAAACAAGAAAGCACTTTAAAAGAAATTCAAAACAAACTAGAAAAAAGAAATAATAACTTCTATCAAAATTCTAAAATATTTTTCTGTAATGTCTTGAAAAAACATAATAATAACATTAACTTAAATTGATTACTATCTAACAATACACTTAATACTCAACTATCTAAAATTAAGCAAGCTCTACAATCCTATTTTCAAGACTACTTCAAGGAACTATCTTATATACCAATTCAAGAAAACACAAAATTCTACAAACTTTATAAACCTCAACCAGAAAATAAACTTTACTTTGTTGATCTATTCTTAGAAATTTTTTTTTTTTTTTTTTTAAATATTAATGGTGAGGCCATGCCTTTAACTTTATTGAAATTCAATTGAAGTTTTTATAAAGAA
>CAJVQA010002265.1:0-22510 GCA_910591915.1 Cetraspora pellucida
CCAAAGTAGGTTTACTTAATAAAAAATTGAGAAAAGAGTAATTATGTTTAGAGAAAATTTGGTACAAGTGATCGTCGAGAAGAGTTAATGATTTGTGTTCCACTAAATATTTTGTATTATTTCAAATTGTTTTAAATTATTATAATATTAAAATATTTGAAATTTATTAAAAGTATCTGAATATTTTTATAATTTATCAACTTAATCTAGAAATTAAAGTTGTTATTTCATCTAATTTAAATATGTTTTTTACAAACTAGATAAACTTTATTGTATAATTTTTTTGTTTTCTTTAAGCAGTCACACTAGTGCTTTATTAAGATTTTGAAATTACATTTGCAATTATATAAATATTCTTAACAACTAAGCCTAGCATTACCTAGTTACTCTAATGGTACCTAAGTACAACCTGCTGCATTACTTTAAGCAGAAGTAAGCTATTCATCTAACTACTTAAAGTCTATAATAAAAGGATCTTTTCTTTTTCATAATAAGCTCTAAAATTGTTTTTTGTACTTCTTTTCTAATTTGTTTTCTTTTTTCTTTTACTTTTTGTTTTCTCTTTTTTATGGCTTGCTGATTTGGTTTTTTTTTTTTTACTTGGTACTTGGTACTTTTTTTTTTTTTATCCTACCTGTTATTTCTTCATTTTCTTCTATTTATTAATATTCTCATATCAGATTCTTTATACTTGTTTATAGAATATGTTATAGGCCATTTTTCTACTATATTCATAAACTACTGTCTTGATTTTGTATTTAGGAGCTGCCTTAATCTGTTCTGTGTTTCTTTTGGAATGAAATCTTTAATTAATAGTTCTTTTATTTTAATTTTCTCTATTTCTGTTTTTTGAAGAATGCTATATATAATACATATAGGGGAACTTAAACTTTTTCTTCTTCCTTTAACCCCTTCTAGGCTGTTGCAATAGTTATTTTTTAGATTCTTTTTCACAGATTCCTTTGTCTCTTACATGCTGCCAAGTATGTCTGTATTTTCTTTGTTTTATCTTGGCACATTTGGCACTTCATTATTGTATATATATCTGGTCTTCTTTTATTAAGTTCTTCTAGAGTTGAAAGTTTATCTATTATGCACTTTATAAATATACTTCTTTTAGTACTACTTCTTCTTATTGTATAGTATACTTCTTTAAATATCTTTAGTCTATTTCAAAAGTATATCTAATCATAAATTATAACTTCTTTTTCTGATTCTAATTCTCTAATTGCTTTCATTTCTTTTTATTCTATTTCTATTCTTGTATTTATTATCAATTTGCATAGCAGTTTTGCTGGTATATCAGTACATTTGTTTTTCTACTTTAGGCAGTACTCTATCTCTTCACAACTGACTTTTTCAGCCTATATTATCTCTTTACTTATTGCACCTTTTTTTGCTAAACTATTAGCTTTATTATTCTATCTATCTTTACTGTGGCTCTTAACTAGAGCTATAAACATTAGAACATCAATAAACATATACTATGATGTTTGACATGATGTATGTGATATAATGTTTAATATAATTATATATAAATTTTATATAACATAATGAGTGATGTACTATTTTGGACCTTCTAAATGTTTGCAGCTCTACTTTTAACCTTAATGAACTCTATCTAAATATTCTTTGTCATAATAAGCTCTTTGATTCTCATTATCTATATTGCATTTTTCTTTTTAAGAATCTTATCTTTGCATATATGTTCTAAACCTCTACTAATGTTTCTTATTGCTGCATTGCTATCTGTATATATTTCTACTTGCTTTTCTCTTGGTATCATTAAAATTGCAACCTATCTTGCTACTAATTTAGCCACTGTCAATGGTTGCTATCCTTTTAGACCTAATGCTATCTTTTCTTCTGGCCATTCTTGTGTTTTATCTGTTTGCATCTACTCTATGCCTATACTATTTTTGCTTCTTATGTCTTTTTTAGTTTTTAGGTTTGCTGCTTCATTTGTATATATTATATACTTGTTCTTGTTTCTCATTATATTTTTTCTTAAAGCTTTTACTATTTCTTGACTAATGCTATCTTTTAACTTTTGTCATCTGATTATTTCTACTTTTGACTCTGCTATTATTCTTAGTCTCTCAAGTTTCTGTTCTCCTATTACTGGTTTGTTCATAATTTTTATTATTTAATCTATTGCTATCTTAATCTTATTGCTGTTTTTTTTTTAATAATGCATTTGAAATTATATTGATTCTGTTATTTACTCTTATCTACTGTTGGCAGCTATGTTCTTGATGTTCTTTTTTTCTTGTACAACCCTTACATCTGCTGATTTTAATAACTAATTCATTTTTTTTACTTTGCATTTGCCAATGTTCTACTAATATTTTTTTTTTTTTCTTGATTATCTTTCCTAACTGTCGATTATTCTGTGCATTATATGCTATCTATTTTTTTCTTCTTTTGTCTTCTGAGATATGCTCTCATCTTATCTGTATTGCTTAAGTGTTTTGCCTAATTGTTCTAAATTGCTTTTTAACTTCTCTGTTTTTTGGTCTAATGAGTACTTCTAGCTCTATTGCTTTGAACCATTCTGCTTTTTTTTCTTTACTTGATAGATCTTAGTAACTTTTTAGCTGCTATTATATAATTAATCTCTTTCTTTTTGTATCTATTAGCTGGCTTAAATATATTAAGCCCATTTCATTTATTTTAGTACACTTCTTTTTTATAACTGTATATCTATAAGTTCTTTTATTTTGATTCTATATCTGAACATTGTCTATAAATTGCCTTCTGTTCTTATATTTATATTAAGCTTTCTTGCTTTTAGCAATGTCAGACAAGCTAAATTACTTTTCCAACCTTCTATATTTTCTGACATCTTTTCTATTTTTATATATCTTTTGTTAAATCTGCTCTCTGGCATCCTTGTGTTATTTTTAGATTTGTTAACTATTCAAGACTATCTTGTCTGTTTAGTCTTGCTAATAGGCTACTTATTTGTTTTGTTATTAATTCTTGTTGTAGTGTTCTGCAGCTTTCAAGATCTTTGTATTCTATTATGCAATTTTTCAATGTTCTTTGTAGGTTGCTCTTTTGCTTTGCTAAACTTATTATTAGTTGATATACTTTGCTTATACTTTTTTTTGACATTTTTATTAGCTGTAGCATATAACTTAATTTTGGTATTATTACTATATTGTTTATATATGCAATTTGACTTATTGTCATTTTTTTGTATCTAAGATTTCTTATTGTTTGGCTGATTATTTCTTTAGCTTTCTTTTTTACTAGTATCTTATTCATTCTGTTATTTAGTCATATTTCTAGTGAGCAAACTATCTTGTTCTTTCCTTCTTCTGTTATCTTGCTTTCTCTAAAGATCACTTTTCTTTTCTTTTTTTTTACTTTTGTATTCATTATCAAAAGCTTTAATTTGGATCTATTTATCTCTATGTCATTCATTTTAAAAAATTTTTTTGCTATTTTTAATATCTCTATTAGCTGTTTTTTACTATTTGCAATCCATGTTGTATTATTTGCATATGCAATAGCTGCTTGGCAGTACTTTGTAATATTGCTGTATTGCATTTCTCTTTTGATCTGTTGTTCTACTATATATTTTAAATTTTTATCTTCTTGTATTTTCTCTATCAGTAGATCATAGAAAAGTTACTATATTAATAAAAATATTATTTCTTCTTGATCTATAATATCTCCTGTTGTTATCTTTTCTGTTAGGCTATAAGCTGTAATAATTTTTAGTTGTCTTTTATGAAACAAATCCAGGATGTATTTTATTGTTCTTTTAGGCACTCTAACCCTTCACAGTACTAGTTCTAAACTCTCAAGTAGAACTGAATCAAATGCTTTTTTCATGTCTTGTAGAAGTATCTATGCTTCTTTATCCTTTTCTTTTGTTTCTTTCATTATTATGTTAAAAATATATACTGGTTGCTCTGTTGAGTTGCCTGGAAGGCCTATGTAATTTGGTCCTTTGAGTATTTCTTTTTCTGTAAACACTTTGATAAGCCTTTTTGTTACCACCTTTGTTACAACTTTCCTAAATGTTTCTATTAATGCTATTAGTCATATGTTGTTTAAACTATATCTCTACTTAACATCTTTAGGTATTGGATAAACTTGTGCTATTTTTCATTTTATTGATATCTTTTCTTCTTCTAGACATAGGTCTGCAAAGCCTCTAAATACTTCTTGTGTTTTCTTTTCTGCTCACTTTATCAAGATGTAATTTATACCTAATATGCCTGAAGCTGTCTCTGTCTTTAGTTTTCTTAATGTTTCTTTCTATTCTTTTTTCTCAATTTCTCTTTTAATTTCTGTATACCATTTCTTTTTAATGTTTTCTTATGGTTTATATATTTCTTTTCACTCTTTTAACATCTTTTCTAATCATGTGTTTCTTTTCCTAAATTATTTTTTGTAATATTTTGTTACTTCTACTCTAATATTTTTTAGGCTTGTTAGCAGATTTACTTTTTCTTCTGTTTGTTTGATAAATCTGTCAAGCACTATCTTCTTATAAGGCCTATTCAAGAGACTTGTTATTATCTTTTTCTGATCTGTTTTAATTATTTCGCATCTTTTATTTAAATTCTTTTCTATTTGTTTTCTTTGTATTCATTCCCAGTTCTTCTTTTTCCTTTCCAATAGTAGCTTTTTCTAATCCTTTATATCTTCTATTCATGCATTTGACTATTGTTTTTGTAGTTTTGCAATTTTGCACTGATTTTCTTGCCTAGTATCTTTAATTGTTCATTTATTTCATTTTTTTTTTCTTTGTTACTCTTGTGTTTTTTTTTACTTTTGCATGCTTGATTAATTTTTGTAACTTGACAATGCTTCTTTCTTGTTGCTATTTCTTCTGACTTCTTCTTTTGTCAGTTATCATGTTAAATACTTTTTTCTTGAGTAAGTGTTTACTTGCTACTATAATAATAGCTTCTTCTATTATATCTCATATATTTTTTATCTTCTCTGCTTTTTTCTTCTCATTTTGTTCTTTCTTGTGAATGTCTTTTAGAACTTTTTTTATTTCTAACTGATTCTGCAACTCTTGTACATAATTTTTCTAATCTTCTAATTTTGCTTAATTATATAGATATATTGTTCTTGACTACCTTTTCTTTTTAATCTTTGCCTTGCTTTTAACTGCTATTATATGTTTAACCTATATTTTTGCTATTACTATCTTGTAATCACTCTTTGTGATTTCTTCTATCTCTTTAATTTCTGCCTTTTGTAGATCTGAGGCTAATCTATCTGATATTCTTTATAGTCAATTTTTGTTGCTACTTCTTTATTTGACTACATGTATTGTTGACTTATTGGATTCATGTTTCTATATGTGTCTCTAAAGTCTTGTTTCTTTATCCAATTAAAAATTGGCAGTCTTTTGTAGTTTAATATTATCTGTCTAAAATATTGTCTGCTGTATAATTAAAATCACCCATTATAATAATTTGTATTTGTCTCTTCCTCTTTAAGATTGTTTCTACAATTTTTTGTTGAATGTTTCTTCCTACTACCTTATTATTTAGTGGTATATATTCTGTGATTACAACTAATTCTAATTGTTTGAAGTATAGTATAATCTCTATTATATATTTATTTACTTTTTTAACTACATTTATGTGCTTTTTCTATTGTTTATTAATTATAATTCCAATGCTTGAGCCTTTCTTTTTATCTTCAGCTGCATTTTTCCAAAACTCTATATATTTTTTGCCTGCTGCATATGTTAAGAACTTCTCTTCTCTTTTTGTAAAATTTGTTTCTGTAATTCTCATTATTGCAATTTTTTTTTCTTCTGTCTAGCTAAGTAGATTTTCTAATTTCCAACTCTTGGTTTTGAGTCTATTAACATTATAACATGCTAGCTTTATTTCTTTTTTTTCTTCTTTTTACTTTTCTTTAAATGATTTCTGTTTTATTTCTATACTTTTAACTCTTCTTTCCTCTCTGCCATTCATGCTTTCTTCTTGATAAGAAGTTTTTATTTCTTTTTTTTTTAAAAAACCTTTCTCTTATTCTGCAGAAATTCTCTAATCTCTTTGTCTATATTTATTAATTCAACTATAGTAACCTTAGGAGCAATTGGGTTGTTCTGTCCCATTCTTCTTTTGTTTTTCTTTAGTCATTTTAGTTTTTCTAATATTAGGCCTAACATGTCTTCAATGTGCGAGGTTCTTTCTTGTGGCCTCCTTTGGGCTGTCTTTCTTTTTTTTGTCTTTACTTAATTTAGATCTTGATATTATGTATCAATTCTTTCTTTTATTTCTTAGTATGTACTTTTAGAAACTTTCTTTCTTTTGGCTTTGTTTCTCTATACTCTCTTCTTTTTATTTCTATTTTTTTCCATATTGGAGGTTTGACTAAATCTATCTCAGCTTCTTTCTCTTTTCTTCTTTATGCTTTCTTTTTTTCTTGCTTCTCTTTTCTCTCTATCTACCTAGTGTTATTAAATATGATTGGTCTTAATTAGGCTGCTTGCATATCTTTTTTAGTTGCAAATGTAATTATTGCAGTTTTTTTTGATTTTTATTTCTGTTTGGTGGAATGTAGACTAATTTTGTCTTTTTGCTTTTTAGGCTTCATAAAAGTAAAACTTTTGAGGCATTTTCTGGTACTTTTGTCAATTTTGCTGTATACCTTTTCTAATCTTTTTTTGCCTTGTGATCTTCTTTCCTTACTATTACTTATACTAATTTGTTATTATTAACTGATATAGCTTATAGAATGTTTTCTTTATCTGTGCTTCCTATTTGCATTATTGTAAAGGCTTTGTATTTTGATTTTTTAATTTTTACTATATGGGTTTCTTTAAATCTTCGCAAATATATTCTATCTCTCTTTTGTTTATATCTGTTGGTAAGTCCTATATTGTTATGTAACTTCTGTTTTCATATTTCTTTTTTGTTTTCAATTAGTTTTTATATATTTATGCTTCATTCTTTTTCTATTTTTGTTTCTTTATTTCTACTTTTGTTATTTTGTTTCTTCCTTATTAGCCTTTTTTGTCTTGTTTTTTATATTTTTTCTTTTGGTTTTCTTTTTCCTTCTCTGATATCATTCTGTATCAGTTGCTTTCCTTTTTTCTAATTCTTTGTATTGCTTCTTCTCTGCTATACTTGCAGTCAAATTCTGTCTCTATTTATAAGTTTTCTTTTTTGAACACTTCCTTAATGCCTTTGACATCAAGAAAAAAAATAGAGAGTTATATATTGATTAGTAACTAAAGAATATATAATAGTATAAATTACCCTTGCTAATTTATAATGATTGTGATACTAATCGATATATAGGAATACCTATAGCAAAAGAGGGGGATAGGACTATATAATATATAGTCCTATCTCTTCTTTTTGCTATAGACATCCCTATATAACAAAAAGAATATAAATCAATATATAACTAAAGCAATTATAATTGATATATAACCTAAATGATTAAAATCATATTAGATAATTTATTGATTATAATCACTTAGGTTATATATCGATTATAATCAATAGATAGTTATAACCTAATTATAATTAATATGTACTGCTATACTTATATATTAGAATCAATATACACAAATCATTATATTAAATATTACAGCAATTCATTTTTATATTTATCAACTTAAAGCAAATAAAATTTATATATTTAAATTAAATACAATTTATTTAATATATATAAGATATATTTTGTATACAATATATAAACAATTACAAAAAAAAAGCAATGCTTCTAATAGATCTCAAACAATTCATACTGTGCATTTTGCGAAAGAATTAAAGAATTATTTCAAGACAAAGAAGTTGTATTGAAGTTAGGTTCAATGTTGGAATTAGTCTATGTTAATTGCATTTATGTTAATGTTTAGCTTTGTAAAAGCCTGAAGCAAACTTATTATTAATAATTGTATTGGCTGATTTTTGATTAGGACTATCATTATCAAAGTCATTCTAGTATAATAAAGATTAATATTTATTTTGTAGTTACAATTAATATGTTACAAATACTTACCAAATAGCACATTATACAATGCTTAATTCAACTTTTAATACAAATAATATTTTTCAATTGAGAATTCAATATAATGTCATATACAGCTAGTATGAAGGCACAATGATAGTTTGTGAAAGTAAAGGCAGCAGCCATGCTGAATACAATTCTTGCAATAATTGCAACCCAGAAAACACCTTTATTATCTTGCTTATAGAGTGCACAATAGCAATTATACACTTTTTGGCTTTGCTTCCATTTTACTATATCCTTAGCACTAGCATTGCTTCTGAGGCGAGAAAGCCTTTCATGACCAAATACACTCCAAATTGCTAAATATATATTCTGCAATGCTGAACTATGCAAGTTCTTTATTTTTTGTAAGAGCTATTAGAAATTGAGCATTATAAAAAATGCTTAGACCTATTGAAAATGATTGATAATGATATAAAACGATATACATAGGTGTTAAATATTATTGCTTATCTGAGAACATACACACCATGGAACCAGTATGCAAAATCATTAGCACTTGAGTTTATCATAAATTTAGAGAACTTTTCATTCAAGTAGTTCTTAAAGGACTCCTTTATTTCATCTTGAATAGGATATATTATATGCAAAAAAAGGTGTTTGACAATGCTAATATATACTTTTTGCAAAAATGTAAAAACAAAAGCACTCAGAATATGTCAAAAAAAAAGCACTTAGAATATGCCAAAAAAAAAAGCATTTAGAATATGCCAAAAAAAAAAGTGCTCAAAATATGTCCTTGCTTTCTATAATATTTACATTCTACACTTTGGGTGAAAGATCTTTGTCTTAAATGCCTTGAGTGTCTTAAATGCTTTTGTGCTATATTTTATTTCTTAAATCTTGAAATTTATCACTTAACTGCCTGATTAGGAAGTATATTTGGTAGTTTTGAGTGAAGAGATGTTCTCAGTCCTCAGCTTCATGGCAATGACAACTTGAATAAGCTTAAAAAGGTAATAAAAAAAAAAAGTTTTTTTTAAAAAAAAATAGATCAAAGGTCAACATTCAAAAATCAAAAAAAAAACTTTTTATACTGTTAAGAACAAAATAGATACCAGAGTTGCTCTAACCCAATGTCATCCTGACCCATGCCTCTTTATAGTGAGAACACTTCTAAAACAAGCAAATGATTATATATTGATTGCATTTCAAAAAACTTGAAAGCCAAGCTGCCTAACTGAAACAATACTATAATGATGCAAAATTGGGTACTATAGCTATTTGTTAAGGTAGATCTGCCAGATTAGACTAGTTGTTTGTGTCACATAAGGCCATTCAAGATCCTGATCATAATGACAAATCTGAAACCATTGAGTTGGTAGAAAAATGTTTGATCTTGGGCCTCTGTGCTGTCTCTTTTTGTAGGCTGCTATTCTTGTATATAAAAGCATCTTTTTTTGAGTTAGAAGAGGAGGAAGCAAACTTAGAATAGTCATCATTAGTAATAGCTATATTAGTAATAAAAACCATTTTAGTAATAAACTGAGACCTTGCACTTATGCCTTAGCCTTGCCAAATTATTCTGCCTCTTCTGTGATGCAATATTTCATGATGTTTGGTATTTTCGAGCAATAATCTGTTACATTTTTCTTGACTCTGTATTCCATAAATCCAAAACTTCTCTAACAATACTATTATAATTATGTAAATAATTTTGATTGAAAGATCAATGATTAGGCAATGCTAATCTTCTATATGTTTGCTGCAGCTATAGTAATAACAATTGCAATGCACAATGTGAGGTAGGTTAAGAAAGCAATAGTTGTTTAGAATAAGTTTGTTGAACAGATTGTCTAGAAGGTAATAGTTGCCTGGAAGAAGTTTGTTAAGTAAATTGTCTAAACTGTCTTTATTAGATTGGAAGGAATAATTGATGTTGCCTATTTCTATTACTCATTACAGAAAAAATATTTATGCACTTCTTATAAATCTAGTGAATTTGTTAAAATTAGAGTTATCATTATAAGATAATTGAGATAGTTGATAAGGACCAGCAATATTATTTGAATTATAATGAGAATAGGTTGTATTGGTAATGACAGTCAGATAAGAAGATGGTAGATTGTTATTAGAGTTATTTTTCATTTTCAAAATTTTTAAAAAGTTATCTTTAGGCATTAAAGCAATTAGATTTATATATCTAAAAAAAAGTTTTAAATAATTAGTAATAAAAATAATATCTAATGATGTTAATTGTTGTATGAAAATTAATAAAAAAAGTATACTTATTTCATTTGTATTTTTGTTATTGCATTTGTTATAACAATTACTGAGATTTAACACATATATATATATGATTTCTTGCTGAGATTTTTAAATTTAAAATATTATTAACAACATAATATAAAGTTTATTTTTATGCATTATTTAATTAACTGTTATGTTTTGTTATTTATATAAAAAAATTGATTAATATCGATTTATATTAATGTATAACAATTTTATTATTTATTAGTTATATTTATTTTCTTTAAACTTCTTTATATTACTATAATATACATTAAACTTTCTCTTAATATATTATTTTTACTTTATCACTTTCTACTAATATCTTTTTTTTGTTTTCTTTATTTTATATAAAATGTGTTAGAAATGTGGGCATTGTAAATAAGAATTTTCAAAGTCATTCACTTTATTACAATATGTCTTACAAAAACACTCTTATAACTAAGCTTCCACAAGTCAAACTGTTTTGAATGAGCAGTTATATAATGTTTGGAATGTTCCAAAATATAGTTCTAGTTATTATGATTCTTTTACAGATTTTGAAGAATGTAGTTAGATTACTAATTTAGATGTAATTGATATATAACAATTGTCTTTGTTTAGAATAAAAATATTTTAATTTCAACTCAATCTAAATCAAGTTTGAATGACTTTTCTTTTATGAAAACAGAATCACTTTCAACAAATAATATGTCTCTTTTTATAGAAGATGAAATACTTCAAAATATGTTTAATAAAAGTGATCATATAGATGTTCTAATGGATGATGTTTTATCTGAAGCTTTAAAAAGTAATCTTGATGACTATAAAGAGGCTTCATTTAATGATGCTTTTAATGACTTACATCATTCACAAACCATTGAGTGACCTAACAATGCATATTATGAATTTATAAAAATAATTAATATATATCAACTTTTAAATTCAGCAGATAGAGAATAATGCATATTATATATCTATGAAATTAATTAATATATATCAACTTTTAAATTCAGTAGGTGATGCTATTATAAAGCTCTTTAACAAATTCTCAAATTTGAATATTTTGCTATTTTCATTATCAACAAAAGCTGAAAAAAAATTTCTTGATAATACTACTATTCCTTATATAATGTTAATAAAATTTTTATATCAATATTTTAAAATATAGAATTATAGGCTTTTATTATAGATTGGACAAAAGATTTTATTAAAATATTTTTAGAATATTCTTGAAGCAGTCTTCAATTATCTAAGTTTCATGTTTAGTGCTATTATATAATACTTGCAATTTAAGAATATAGATCAATAAATAGTATAAATACAAAAAGTTATGAAACTCTTTATAAGAATTATATAAAAAGACCCTATTATATGTCAAACAAAAAAGACTATATAAAACAAATATTAAGGATAGATGTTTATAAATCTAGTAACTAATTGTTATCTATTGTTATGCACTAGTTAAATTATATTTTAACTAAATAATATATTGTAATATATAGCAAAGTAATAACTTAATTACTAGATAATATATATATTTAAACATATTTACTAGTAAATATATTTAAATACATATATTATCTAGTAATTAAGTTATTATTTTGTCATATATTACAATATATTATTTGGTTAAAATATAATTTTAACTATGAATAATTATTATATTAGGTTATACAGCAGAAGTTAACTAAAAAAAAAGCTAAAAAAAAATATTACTAAATAAAAGAATTTGGAAACCTTATATGAATTTTAAATTTAGATGAGTTAGATGATTTTCTTGAAAACAACAAAAATAATCTGGACCTATTACAAATTGAGAGGTTTCAAAACCTTTTAACTGGTCTTAATAAATTTTTTAAAGAGAAACCAATTTCATCTCTTAACAATTTTAATTATATGCAGGTATTTCTTCAGCTTTATTAGAAATTACAGACATAATTCATGCTATTGCTAGTTTTTATAAAAGTTTTATGTTTTCAAATATTGTGCTTAGTAGCTATGAAAATAATGAAAAAATAAATTAGTATAACTTGGTATATATTGAACAGTTGTTCAATTCAATTTTTTTTATTAAAATTTGTCTAACAATGATAAATTATAATTATAAGCAAATAATATTTTGAAGGTAAATTAATAATATCTAATTCCAACCAATTATAGAAAACAGTTAACCATAACACAGAAAGAATTGCAAATTTTTACTGTTACTAAGATTTGAACTCTAGACTTGCCACTTGAAGGTTGATAATATGACCACTTCATTATAATATTTTTATTTTATTTTTATATAATTTTATAATTAAAATAAAAAAAAAAATTTAGAACCCCTTATAGTAAAAGAAAAAGATAAGCCAAAAATTTTTTTCAAAAAAATTCAATATCTTTGAAAAATTAAATAAAATTAATTCATTTCTTTTGCAAAGATCTTATATAAACTTGTAAATATATATATATAGTATTATATAAAAAATATGCTTTTTAATATAGTACAGATAATAATGTTATTAAGATTGCTTTTTATTGATTCTGTGTAATTGTGCATTAATGTCGGTATTGAATATCCATCCTGAAGAGTATGAAATGCTCGAACAAAAACTTTATTTACTCTAGTGGCTATGATGTTTTGAAATGCTAGTGCAGAAAAAAGCTGGTTTAGGGCAAAAAGTTTAATGACAAACTCACTAAACATTTTTCATTATGCATTGTTACTACGTAACCATTTTTCATTATGCATTGCATGGTTGATCTTTTTTTAGCCAATTAGGTTAGTCTATAAACCACCAATGTTTTTTAGTTTCCGGAAATATTTTAAGTGTTAAGATTAGTATGGATGTTGGAGCAACGTCAAGAAAGGTACAGTCAACCCTCCCTAAGTGTATTTATATTTTGATTTTCTGAATGAACCTTGTTTTCACGTTACATGGCTGATTGGTTTTAAATCACGATCTTTATGTCAAACTGTTAAACGTACGTACGTACGTACATACATACGATGCTGTGGCAAGTTATTTTAATTTAAATATATAAATATAAGTACGTAGAATTTAATTATTTGTAATAATATCGATACACATAATGTTTGTTTTAATATAAATAACTTATTACAAATTTTGTAGCAAATTATTTAAGAAAATAGATCATATAAATGTGTATTATATATATTATAATACGTATATCTGATATGTATAAAAAAGTCAGGTTTAACAAAAAAAAGGATAAATACTTTTTTTTAGTACAAGTTATTATAGATTAATATATTTTAGGAAAAAAATATCTATTTTAAAATTATATATACATTAATAGAATAAGAAAATTTATAATTCTATTTTCGTCAGGTTTAAAATAAGCTATTCGTTGTTGGGTTAGTCACACGACTAAAATTACGTAATAATTTTAGTACTTAACATTAATACATACTGCTGTACTGGAGATAGTTAAAATAGAATTTCATTATCTTTACATATACGTATGTATGTATGTATGTACATAAAAACTTATTTTAGATCAAATTAATGTTAATATAAGGTTAATATTTTAAAGTATGATTAAAAATATATTTAAAGTATATTTTAAAATGTATATATTAATACATCTGAGCATAAATCTATATTTATTTGAATTTAAAATCATCGGGAGGAATTTCTAACATGTATGTATGTACGTACGTACGTACAGTACATCGTACTTGCGACTTCTCACATGTACGTACGTACATACATACATAACAGATAACGCAATTACACATACACATACACATACACGGCATTAGCACGTAAGTAGTATTTGTTACATAATTGAAGATAGAGACGGATCAACGTGCTTCAGATAAAACCAGTTATATATTTATTACCTCTAGGTTTATTAATTCGGTTTATTAATTCGGAGGATAAATGATTACAATAGGGTATACACTAAAGATTGAAAATAAACATTTCGTTTAAAAATAGTTAAAAAATGTAAATACGTTTGTTTATAATTTGAAAATGGCAATAGGTTGCCCTAACACTTTACACAAAATAATAATATAATACATGATATTCTTAAAAGTTTTAAATTTCAAATTACACAATATACTACCAAAGATTACTATTCTTGTCCCTGCCAAGAAAAAATAATCCTATAAACTGACTAATAATATACTTTCTTTACTAATGTAAAATGTAAGAACCTGAATCACGTGTGTTCTTTAAACTGTAGCACTTATTCAACTATTCAACTCTTAGTAACTTGTTCTTGATTCATTCCAGGTGAATGTACATTCATTGGAGGTAAGGAATGAATAGGGGATCGAGCCATTGGAGAAGGATCAACAGGTGATGTTTGTTGCTGTGACTGATGACGTTGATGTTGGTGCTGTTGTTTCTGTTGATCTCGATTATAATGATGGTGGTGATGCTGATGATTTGATGTCGAGTTGTGTTGAAGTGAGGGTGTACTTGAACTTCTAGGTTTAAAAACTGTCATATACTTTTTTGCCGGATTTTCCTGATTCCTTTGCACCTTCTGCCTGAGTGCTTCCATAACGTATTCATGATCAACTTCTGATTCTGAAGAAGGTTTGGATCGCTTACCACCTGTAGTAGGACTTTGTGAATAATTGTTTGTTTGGGATGATGCTGAAGGTGGATGTTCTTGAACACTACTTGTGGGAGTGGAAAATGGATGCGGATTGTGCATTGTGGTTGGTGATGCCGTTATAATTGGGAACGAAGGAATGGATAATGTCAATGAAGGCCTTTGACTCAATGGATTATAAGAATGGTTATGCGAAGATATCCCATTATGATTATAAGATACATTATCATTTCCATGACTAGATGATGATGGTGGTGATAAGCGTGTCGCACTTGTTGGAGTAGTGGCAGTGGCAGGAAAATGTGTATCTAGAATGAACAGAATGAACAGAATGAATGAAATGAATAAAATACATGAAAAAAAAATATATATAAAGGAAATATTATACAAACCGTTTGGTGGTGGTATCGGAAGGTATGGGCTACTGATATCTGAAGGTGATTTCCTTTTTTTTATTTATATAGATACAGATTAGTTATGAATTACATTATTACTCATTTTTCAAATTTTCATAAATTTCATAAATAATTTTTTTCACATACATGTTAAAACTACTTGATGAATTCATCGCTAATGTGAGTATAAATCACAATGGTACATTAGTTGATTTTTTAATAGTTGTACAAATAATTGTATAATAAATTAACTAAATAAATTCCACATACGTGGTACTCCAGTGATAATAGTCGGTGGTTTCTTTTGCTCTTTTAACATCTCTAATTCCACTTGCTTACATTGTAAACGTACAGCTTCTGTTTTATACTTTTCTTCTTCTGCTCGTCTCTGTTTAAGAATAAATGTCCTTGAGAATTAGTTATTATGAACTGTTCTGTATTCTTAATCGTCGGTCATTTATGACAAATACATTACGAGTCTGTTCTGGTGAGAGAACTGAACAAGGTGTATCTGACACAGTAGAACCAGAAGCCGTTGAAAAGAAACAGGTTCGTTTGGTCCTTTAAATTCTAATAGCTTATATAGTGTTACCTTATCTTCTTCTGCTTTAGCTGCAAGAATTTGTTTCAATAGATCATTATTATCACGATATGTATCTAAAATTTCTCTTAGTGATATATCTGTTCTTGGTGAAGGATTTGTTGAGGGTGAAGGATAAGAATAAACTGACTGAGTTCTATGTTCTGACATACTTTTTATTTATTAAAAATGGTTTTTATATAAAAAAGTTATTTGTCTTTTCAACTAAATAAAATGTTGGAATAAAAAAAATCTTATTTTTTTTCGATTTTATTATTTCTTGCTACAGTTATATACTTTAAATAAGAATTTTTTTTTATACGCATTTCTGGTGTGCAAAAACCAAAAGACTGTCATTTTTGGTTTTGTACGAATGAGTATTAAATAAGTTAAAAATATATATACGTAGGTTATAAATATATATGGATTTTTATTATTGGAATTGCATAATTACTGATAAAGTTATTTTAGTAAAAAAAAATCAAAAATCGGTGACACGTAAATCTTGTATCTGTGTACTAAGAAATCGTGCCGCGTTTATGTTCTTTTTGGAACTCTTTATCACGTTTCCACTTTAATAAATCATAAAAATGCATCTGGCAAAACCAAGTTGGCTCGGGCACTTTGGTGAGAGTCTTTATTCTTGTACATTTTTATTTATTCATTCCATTAAATTCTATTCTTTCTTCTTTATAAAAGACGATAAAAATCAAAGAACTGCTATCTTTTCGGTCCATGTTCACCCTGACGGATCTCGTTTAGCAACTGGAGGTCTTGGTACGTGTTTCAGCCTGAGTTATAACCGATCGCTTAAACTTGTTCGCCGATCAACCTCTTTTGTTAAAGTTTTTTTTTTCAAGACAAAATTTTGATCTAAATGCTTTGATCAACTTTTGTAGATAACAAAATAAAATTATGGAGTACTGCCAGCCTAATAGACGTAGATAAAGCCAATGATTCTAGCGTACCGCGTTTACTTTGCACTTTAGGTCTTCATAATGGTTCGTATTCGCTCTCTACATACTTACTAATTTTTCACAATTAATTAGAGTCTTTGTCTTGAAAATGTCTTACGGGACATAATAATTACTATGTTACATATGTTAATTTTCAAGGTAAAAACCCCAATTGTTTCTGTAATTTATTTAATTTTTATTTTTAATGTATGTTTTTAGGTTCTGTACTTTGTGTTAGATGGTCAAACAAAGACGGCCGATATCTGGCCTCAGGTTCAGATGATCAACTTGTTCTGATATGGGAATGGGATAAGTAAATTGATCAATTTGATTTTAATTAAATTCATATAATGAACTTTTAATTATTTCGAATTTATAAACTTACTTTCAAATATGGTATATTTGAATTAGATCGACTGAAGGGTGGGGAGGAAGCGTGTTTGGAAGTGGTGAACATAACATTGAGAATTGGAAACCAATAAGGCGACTCTCAGGGCATCAATCAGGTGATTATTGTTGATTCGTTATTCTGGTCAATTTTTCGATTTGAAATTAATCATATATAAAATATCTTTCAGACGTAGCTGACCTTGCTTGGTCAAGAACTAATACCTATTTGGCATCATGTGGCTTGGATAGTTTGATATTCATATGGGACGGCAAAACTTTTGGTAAATAATTATGTTAAATTTATATCACGTATCCCTTGTATATATATATATATACTTATCATTGTGATTTGCGTGTAGAAAAATTGCATAAACTAGATCAACATCTCGGTTTTGTTAAAGGTGTTACATGGGATCCTGTGGGTGAATATCTTGCAACTGAGGTATTGTCTAAAACTGTTTAAACTGGTTTAACATGATTATCGAATTTTACTAATAGAATGTATTATAGTCTGATGATAAAACAGTTAAAATATGGCGAACCACTGATTGGTCCGTGCAAGCTGAAATCAGCGAACCATATACAAGCTCTCCTACGACTACTTTTTACCGTCGTCTTAGGTAGGTTCTATTATTTTGTTTCATTTATTGAAATTTAACAAAGTATTGATAGTATATAAAGTTGGTCTCCAGATGGTTCTCATGTCGCTACAGCGAATGGCGCACAAGGCGCGGTAGCAATTGCTGCTATATTTAATCGAGGAGAATGGCGTACTGATATATCTTTGGTGGGACATGATTCTGCAATCGAAGTCGTGGTTAGTATTGGTTTCATTTTTGCTGTAAATATACCAATGATTGGTGTCTTAATGTACTCACAGAACATTATAAATTATACTTAGGCGTTTAATCCAGTTCTTTTTATGATACCTGACAGTGATGACGCTGACCCCAATTCGGAGACCATGGGTAGTGTATGTGCTGTTGGAAGTCAAGACCATAGTATTTCCGTATGGGTAACGAGAAATGCCCGTCCACTCTTTGTTTGTCAAAAACCTTTTGACCAGAGCGTATTGGATTTAGCATGGTAACTATATTAAAATTAATAATTTTAATAAATATATTGAAGGTATTACTGTCAATTCACTCTGTAAATTTAAATTACATTATTGATTTTTTTTTTTATAAAAGGTCACCTGATGGTACACAACTTTATGCGTGTTCTTATGATGGAACTGTGGTCGTCTTACAATTTCTTAATAAAGAATTTGGCACTCGGGTGTCTGAGGAAGAGCATGTAAGTGTTTTAATCAAATTTCAAATTTACTTTCACATTTAATTTCATGTTTGCTTTCACGCTTATTGATTAATTTCACATTTGCTTTCATGTTTATTGATTGCAATTAACTTTTTTTTTTAAAAAAAAAAATTTCTATAGGAAAAACTCCTTACAAAATATGGATTCACCGTGAAAGAACCGATCATCCTCGAAAGCACTACTCAACTTAATTTAGAAAGTGAATACGCAATTACCAAACATAAAGAGAAATCGGATCGTATGGCTAATATGATGGCACCTATGGATTCTACAACCGTTGATATGGACATTGGTACTCCTGAACCAAACAATAATTTAATCATTGGCTCAAAAACTACTGATTTTGGACCTTCAAATATTCAGTCACAACCATTACCTTCGGTAGAAACACCAATTAATAATGAACTATCTACAAACACCAATGGAGTATCAACTTCAACATCTAACACAATGACAAATACTGCTATACATCAACAAACCGTTACTATGACAAAAGACGGTAAAAGGAGGATTCAACCTCAATTTTTGAGAAGGTAAAACTTATCAACATTGCATTTCTTTAAATTTAAATTACACTTATTAAATCCAACTGCATTTAGTAGCCTCACCTCATCTACTCCTCAATTACAACCGAATATATCTTTAACTTCTGAACAAATTGTTGTTGTAAATAACTTTAAAATTTACTCCTGCTTTTTAATTATCAAATTTTTTTTTTTTTGTAGTAAATTATAATTTACCATTTTCTTTTACTCTAGGATTCATCCACATCAAATAATGGCCTTACAAGTACCCCCATACCTTTAAATAATAATAATCAAAAATTGACAACTGAAGATATATTAGGTAACGAAATGGACGCTCCTTCTCGTGTTTTACCACCTGGTGGAATTCCTACCCTAGTTATTGGGAATAAACGAAGTGCTCCATCAGATACAACTACTCAATCTAGCAAACGACAAAACGTATCTGGCAAAATGCAATCAGAAGTTGATCAGCAACCAAGTATCTTAAGATCATCTTTAGTCTCCCCATCCGTTGCAATGTCACAAGTAAGGTTAGCTACTCATAAAGTTTTGAGTTACCTTGCTAAGGATCGTCTCGATGGTGCATCTTTAAAATTAGAATGCTACAATTTTAATGAAAATAGTATGAATTTTGATATATAATAAGTTTATATTTTGATCCAATTTTAAGCAAAGTTCTAGAAATTGATTTTTTTTTTTATCTTTTTGTTTTAGCTCCATCTCAAATAATGTGCACTCGTGGTAAGACCACTGTATGGTTTGACTATGTCCCGAGTGGGGTGATACTTATTACCGGCCATTCTCAATATTCCGCTGTTGCTTGTGAAGATGGTAGTATATATATATACTCTGCTGCCGGTCGACGGTTAGTGAATTGCTTATTTTAACTTCTTTATTATTGTTATTATTAAAGAGTTTTTTAAAAAAAAATCAAAAACAGGTTATTACCAGTGATAATGCTTGAATCATCTGCTTCATTTCTTGAAATATGTAAAGATTACCTTTTGGTTTTAACTCAAGTAGGGTTACTTAGCATTTGGTATGTTGATTTTTTTTCTTATGATTCATGTCAATGATATTTATTTTTTTACATCATTTGTTATGCTGCCATCACAATATCTTAAGGCTAAAGTGTAGTGCCATGGATTGCAATGCAGGGATTTACGAAACCTTAAAGCGATCGTACATTCTGTATCCATTGCGCCAATCCTTTCTTCTGCATCATTAAATTCTGATGATTTTAGTTCCTCTGCGTCAATAATAAGTGCTCATGTTAGATCTAACGGGATCCCATTACTAATCACGAGGTAATATACTTTTGTTGTAGTTAATCTAATATACTAGATTCTCATTCTGAATTTTTTTTAATTAATGTTTTTAGTACAAACGATGCATGGTGTTATCATTTTGACATGCACGTTTGGACGCGTGTATACGATCCACGATATACGTCAAAAGACTCAACCGGGTCAGAAGTTGGTGAGGTTGATGGTGGTGGTATATTGGCTTCTCTTGAAAATTACGCAAGACAAGGAGGTGTAAAAAATCTTGGATCATTGTCACATTTGAGACGATTCAGTGGAAATGATACTCCAGGACAACCAAATCATCTGATTGGTTATTTGGAAAATCAATTGGTTTCTGCTGAATTAGTCAATTCTCCTGCAGAGTATAAAAAACTGCTATTCCAATATGCCCAGAAAATAGCTGATGAAGAAGCAGAATATAGATTACATGAATTATGTATTCATTTACTTGGGCCTACAAACAAGCAAGTACACAATTTAATATAGTTTAATTTGATATATTATATAAATTCAAGTTAATTTATTTTTTAAATATATTTAATTTTATAGTACAGAAGATTTTGGAAGTCGTGCAAAATCAAATTGGGATCCATTTTTAATGGTATTGTCTTGTTTGTTATTTTTCAAGTTAATTGTTAATATTGATTTTTTTTTTGATATCAAATTACTATTAGGGAATGTCGAAGCGTCAGTTACTTGAAGAAGTATTGACAATATTGTGTAAGTAGTATATATTTTAATATATTTGTCACTTCTAAAGCATTAATCATTTAATAATCATTCTTTAAATATTATCTATTACTAGCATCAAATCGTTCTTTACAACGTCATGTAACAGAATATAAAAATGCTCTTAATAAGGTTCTGAATTTAGATTAGTGTTAAGAGTTTTTATACGTAAAATTGTGCACTTAAACAACAGTGCACTCTATAATCACATGATCTATTTATGTGATTATGTTACTTCATTATTCGTAGAGATTATGTAAATCTTGTTACGTTTTTGCGCAATAATCTTTCTTTTAACTAAATTAGGCAACTTTATATTTTTATTATACTTTTGCACAATATTACAATTTTTTTTTTTACCGTTAGAGATTATTGCTTTATCTGTACGTAATATTTTCTTTTCTTTGCATTAATGAATGATTTGTATAAAGGGTTGCTTATTGTGAATTGTATAAGGGTTTTATAAACTTAATAAGCTATTTTTATATTAAAAATATAATAATTTGTTTATTATAAACTTTTGGTTTTGGTTTTTATATTTTAAATTTTTAATATATATAATTTATAATATTTTGAATTTGAATATTGGACTTGGTAAAAAAGATTTTAAAATATTAAAAATATATGTTATTATTTAATATTATATAAATGATAGTTTAATTACAAATATTTATTATTGGTAAATTATATTTATACAAGTTATTTATATTAATTAAAAAAATTATATTTGTTAGTAGTAATATATAATTATAAAGAAAAAATTTTAATTATTTTCAATTTTTTTTTTAGATAATAATCAAAAAAACTGAATTACAAAAAAACAATATAAAAAGATTTAAGAAGATATTACTTTTAGTTTTATATAAAATAAATTATTTGTCAACACATTTAAAAACATGTTAACATTAAAAAACAGAATAAAACTTTTAATAAGTTTGTATTTTGAATTAAACTTTTTTATTTAGATAAATTTCTTTAATATATTTGGTATTTAAACTAAAAAATATTTTAAAAAATAGTAAAAAAAATTCTAATTAAAATCATTAAAAATTTAAAAAAAATTATACTTTTGTTAACTTCTATTTTTGTTAAAAAAAAATTTGTAAAAAGTAAATAATTTAGATTACTTTTTTTAAAAGATTAATATATAAATTATCAAAAAAACAGTTAGCAATATTTATTTTTTAAAATAAAATTAGTATGTTTTAATATAATTAATAAGCAAATATGCTTTATATATATGTTTTGAGTAGTTAAAAAATTGTTAAATATTGTTTAAAACTACTTAGTATTTTAGTTTTTGTTATTATTAAATTGATGTCTTTTTTAATAGTTTTGGTTTAAATAAATTAAATAAATTTAGTTAGTAATAGAAAATATCTTTATTTAATATAATTTATAATTATTTTTTTAAAAATATTTATGATAAGACTATACTTTTAACTTTATTGAAATTCAATTGAAGTTTTTACAAAGAAAAGCTTGCTTTTAAATTACATATAAAGAATAAAGA